>QXVX01009128.1:32593-99655 GCA_013436065.1 Halocynthia aurantium | reverse complement strand
TGTTCTAATGTACTCGGATAATGAAGATGACTCAGATCATGGAGGGAGTAAACAAAGAAAGAAAATTTCAAAGGCCAAGAACAAACAGAAATTGGCACAGGTAACATTTCTAGGTACCGCTATCATATGATAGAGCAAATCATTGCCACAACCAACTTTAGAGCATCAGCGATATGGTGCTACTTTTTCATGAAACGACATGACATTTCGATTCAGCGCCAAAAAATGTTGCCATGCGTACTACAAATTAATAGCATTTAACTCTCATATAGTGTGTTAAATTTTCTGAATTTCTTTCACCTCCATGTTAAATACACACCCCAGGTTTTGAATAATTTTGAAGGAAAAAAAATAGGTATTATAATCGGGAAATCGCGGTACATGCAATGACTATTCAAATTATATTGAAAACCGTGAACCTGTCGGTATATATAAGTGGTAAAAGGCAAATTTTTGTCTTAGATCAAAAGAAATATGTTAAATACTTTTGCCTTCCCAGAGAACCACGCCTGTCAATCCATCGACTGATCTGGATGACAGCGAGAATATGCAAGCGTATATGGAAGGTTTGGACCAAGAAAGGAGGCCTGGGTCTCCTAAGAAAGTGGTAACAATTTTCTTGAATTTCAGAAAAAACTAAATTAAGTTCAAGCTCAAGGAAGTGAGTTAAAATGAAGTTTGAAATATCTTTTTTTCAGACCTTTGCTGACGATCTCGAACAATCCCTTGACGACTTCATGCAGAGAAGTCAAAGAAGCGATGAAATGAGCAGCCTTGACGAGGTCGCTCCGACAAAATTGCTCAACATTATGTCTCTAGATGATTTATNATGATAATTGTTTAATCAATATACCGATCTAATCTAACATTTACACCCATCAATAAGCTCTTCTTCCGATGATGTAAAGAAACCCCTGTTCAATCTGCGCTCTGTCGAAGAATTGGAGGTGGATTCGGAATCTGCAAAACCTGCTGCTGCAAGAAGTAGTGTGTTCCGAGCTCAAAGTCCAGGTAAAGACAACCTGCCGTTTAAACATTCAAATTTCTTATCTAAAATAATATTTCTTATATATGTTGCATGATTATAATTACCATAACTATTTTCAGTTGAAAAATCCGAATCCGAAGTCGAGGAAATAAAATCAGAATCTGTATCATATTCTGAAGATTTTCATTCCGACGATGACACATTAAGAGGAACCGATAGCATATCCCAGGATATCAGCGACAGTGGGTTATATTTCTATTGTGTAAAGATAGCTTCAAGCTTATTATTACATTGACTTGAATGAATCCACCTTCCACACTTTGAATTCTGGTGGAAAGCAAATACTGATGCAAGAGAGTGTACAGGAATATGAAAATTAAATTCTATAACCAGAGCTAGAATAAGCTCAGAGAATTAGTTTATAGTAACATTACATTGCTGAAAACATCCCGTCACTTGCATACAGAAGTAACAATCTATTATTGATTGTTGCAGAACTAAGCTTACGTTCATCTGGCTCGGAAGCCAGCTCGATTCCGGAAGAAAGTTATGGTAGCGACAAGAAAAACCAACCCTATTCTAGATCATCAAGTTCTTCATCCTACACAACCTCTCAGCACTCATGTACCCCGAGATCTGCTACTCCAGTTAAAAGAGTAGCAGCTGGGAAGGCTGAAAATGTTCAGACCCAAACCGAGCTTATGGCTGGACCGTGGATGCCAGGTAATCTTATATGATTGTAGTATTAAATTAGTGATAATTGAAAGAACTGCAGGGGCCAATATTGGTGAAGTATTTTGGCTACAAAAAGTGGGTTGGGCATCGTTTGATGAGTTTGTGAGGGAGCATGCAATTTTGATGTGCAGATGCAGAAAATAAGCTGGTTTTAAAACATTTTAGAAAAAGATGGTTGACTTGTAATCCTGTTTGTGATATTCAGGTTCTATTTACACCGACTTGCCCAGCTTCAAACCTACAAAACTAATTGACAACGAAGCCTTGGATATATTGACTTCATACAACCCTGCAACCCTCGCGATTCAGGATCTTTTGCAACAGCAAGTACAACTGACAAGGTTCATTAAAATTTCTACTTACGTGATTTCTTACGTTGGGTGACAAGACAGGTTAGACGTGTTGTATGAACAAAGTCAGTTTAGCCATATATCCATATTGAATGTGCTGCATATGTATGCAACAACATAGACTATGCAATGTCCTCTGTCTGTTAGTGGCCACCCTAAATCTGACGCAGAATTATACTACCAACTAACTACCAATAAGTAAAATCGCTAATCGCAAATAGAAGAGCTGTATATTTGTAAAATTTTAATTCAGGGAATTTGTAGCAAGATCACAAAGACTGCACAGCTTGGCAGTGTCCTCGGTTCCATGTGATTATGTGTATGGTGACATTGGGCAAGCCAATCTTGAAAGATTGAAGAGAATATGGGAAAACCAGGATAGTATTCCCAGTAGCTAAATACCAGTATACTTATATTTTTCATACTGTATTGCAATACTCAAAAAGGTTTTTATTTTTATAAGGTAAATAATATTTTTGTATTTATATCTACATAAAGAATATCAGAACTGTGCAAGGAAACTCTTGTTTGTCTCAAGACTAGGTTTCGTAGGATCATTGGTTTGACATTGATAGATATCCGTTTTCGATTGTTTCATTGTGAAGGTTGTTTTGAAAATTTCCATGAGTTGCCTCGAGAGGTTTGTTTGGTTGGGAGAAAAAATTCTAGTGTTTGTACTCCCAATGCTAGAGATTGTATTTCCATAAATATCTGAGTTGCATGCCATGTACATAGTGAGACTCAACGGAAAATACAGGATTCGTTGGACAAGTTGAGACAATGAACCCCAAATTCTGAGTTGGGCAAGTTACTATCCACCCATGTTTGGGACAGTGTGTATTATATAGTTACCTATGTTCACATTATTTTTAAAATCTGTGTTATTGTATATTGTGTTGAGCAGACAATGTATAAATTTCCTGTATCATATACCCCTTCCCCCTATTAGTCCATTGAATTTAAGTTTACTGTATCCAGTGTCCTTCCTAATCCCACAAGTATACACATTCAAGATGAAACACCTAATCTGTGAATAATTTGCTGTCTAACTCACTAATACTGCATTCAAACCAATAGGATTACCATATCTGTCAAACTAACAACATCACTGAAATGCAGGAAAGCAGACAAACATCCCATCCTTCCCAAAAAATCACAAAATGGCTGTAGGACAAAAATTTATTGTTCCATTTAATCCACACAGATGAGATATTTTGACATGTCACTAAGATATATTTAACTGTAAATCTTCATGAACCAGCAGCATAGTGTGTGTGGTGAATCTGAAAATAATAAATTTTTAAATAGTAGTCATTATTTAATGTTCGTTAGCAACTTACCAATTGCATGCCTTATCGTAATCTCCTTGCTTCACGTTCAGATTCTAACAGGGTCAAGATGTCGCCTTCGCGAACTGGGCCCTTTACGTTACGAATGATGGATCGACTTGAATCGTCCAGAAATTCCACACGTACCTTAACAAAACACCAGTAAAATGAGTTAATAATTCAAAATTAACCATTCTTTCGTCCGTTGCGAATAGTATTTATATTTGAATATCTTACCTGAGTACATTGTCCTTGTGAGCCGGTTCGGCCGATTACTTTTGTCACCTAAAAAAGACACAGGCTGAAGATGATTGATTTTGTCACTTAGAACGAGGAGCTTGAGCTAATTAGACGCCAATAAACATGGAAATTAAATAAATTACCTTAGCAAGCTTTACTGGAGCTACCGCACGATCCATGTTGATGGAGAAAGAGGGAGATCACGTGACAAATATCGTAGTAGAGGGGAAAGGTTAGGGAAACTAGAATTGCGAGGTTTGGATGGTATTATTCCGTGTACGCTTGAGTCGTGCAGTTCCAGTCATTACTATAATTTGAGGTAAATGTTATGAAGTTAAAATCAACAGTGATATGTTTGTGTTATGGAGACATTTTTTTTGGATAATATTGTCGTTTAAAAATATTTTAAAGTCTTTTTTTCAAAGCTCTATATACTATGCGGTAACGCCTTTTCAATAGAACATCCGATATAATCGTTCAAACACATTATCCAGTAAACATCAATCAACTGAATTTACTCTCGCTAATACCGCTTTTATCCAGCCGCTTTAATCGATTATCTGCCGTTATTTCGGAACTCGGCAAGTCGATAACAAGATACTGTATCTCCGATTAACAATGCTTAACGCTAGCAGTTAAAGTATCCGTCGCTAGGTGGTGCTGTTACATACCTTTGGTTTTAATAACGCTAGCCGTTAAACTTTAACGGTTAAAGCATCCATCGTTAGGTGGTGCTGTTACACCAGTCCATGTTCATGCAATTTTCGCCGCAGAATAGACGTGCCAGTCAATACTGTATATTTCCGAGAGCAATCGATATACAGCGAAGTGCAAGTTTAATGTGGCGGAATACAGAAAGAATTCTTGTTTTAAACAGTGTACTCATGCGTGGAATTTCTCTTCCGCAGTACATGTATTCTATTCTTGTAAGCACCTTAATTAACCGGAATAAACAACAATTATGTGATTAAAATATAGGTGACCTACTTTCTGCGATCAGCGTGGCAATACTATATGTTTATGTTAATTGGGATATATCTAATTGTCCCAAATTCGTTAGTTAAATTTGTACAGTACATATGCATTTTACTAAAATTAAAAATCCTTCGGATTTCACCAGGATTCACGGATTTTGCGTGGAAAAATCCTTTTTACCGTTTCGATTTACATTCGCAGATCGGTATTAATTGTTTATGGCTTTTTAAGCGAACTTTGTCCGTTTTAGGTAGTCAAGTCTGATATTAGAAGGTTGACGAACTTGCGTTCTTTCTTCGTCGCTCTACTGTTTACTGACTCTTCTATTATCTACTTTTATCATGTACATACCGGGACATACAGCAGAGATGCTCCGAACTAGGCATCAGGTCATTGTGTTTACTTGATAGTATGGGACGTGCCATTTTACTTGTTGATTTCACGTAGACAACTTTTTCTTGATTAACAACAATCCCACTGTTACGTATTAAACCCAAATTTCTTGAATTTGTTTGTGAATCACCTTAGCTCAATTGCAATAACATCAGCACAAACAGTATCCAGTGAACGTCACGTCTTTACCACTGCTAATTTCGTCTGTTCCAAATAGTGTACGAACGCTCATTGTTTTTCAGGCGTCCTAACTCGGTCGTTCACGTAGGTTGCCATCCTCGACCCTTCTGATGCCAATTCTAAACTAAATCGGGATTAGTGCTATAAAACGTTTATTAGTGTGATTGCTCTGGGACCGAATGGGTAAAGTGGAAAAGTGTACAGTACCGAATGAATTGTTTTTACACACCTTATAATTTTTTTATAGGTCAGATTCTTGTTAGATTTATTCGTTTTACTGTCTTGATCATAATTGTTTGTTCAACAGCAATTAAAAATGCCTCCCGTATTGCCTCCCCGTGTACATTTACCCGTTTAAATTATATAGATTATTTTAAATGCTTCTGTTAAATCCTATTTGTCTTCATCAACCCATCAATAGGAATAACACTATAGGGCTTGAATACATTGTTATGGTGTAATATCTCAAAGAAAAGGAGTTGCCTAAAATTTGAAATTAGGAGTGACGTTATTCTTCCCCATTCACAACAATTTTAAACTACAATAAGCCTTCGTTTACGTTTGAAACTGTTACTTTGAATTGAAGAGACGCCTCTCCATAAATAGCGAACACGTCACACCTCACACCCTTTTATCTTCTTATTTCTTTTTTAAATCCCACTTCTCGCGAGTATCGAGTTTTTGTTCTTCACCTGTCTGCGTCATTATTTACGTAGCGATACGCGTCATCTATTTCAACTTACGAAAATTAATTTATGAATTTTTTATTTCGTCGTTTACTGCACACGTAATATTATTGAAAATTTTGGAATTCCCGGTAAATTATTGTGATTTAATATCAAAAATAATAATAGCATATTTTGTGCTTATGAAAGGTTTTTAGAGGAGATTTAATAACACACTCGCAATTGATGAATGCTTTCCAATTTAATTTTATTGCTCATTGACTTGTTTGTGAGAATTCTGCTATTGCGTATAACAGGAGCCCAGTTTCAGCACTTTCAGTTTATTTATAGCAGTGTCGTATCCCAAGGTCGAATCACATGTCAAGCCGAATCACTACTCCTTTGAATATGCTATCATAACGATATGACTCCAGTCATTAATACAATAATATATAAGTATTTGTAAAATAATATAACGGTTCTGGTACAAATTGAAACATATATAGGGAGAAAACAACCCGGGGATTTAACTAAAATGAGAATAAACTAATGAAACAATAATGCTGTAGCTTTAAAAAGCACTATTGCAGTAATTCCTGATTTTAGAAGCTCGTTCACATAATCGAAGACTCGGGTCGTCGAGTCGAGACAATTCAGGTTCGAGTCTCAAGTCAAATCGATAGTCATAAAATACCTCTCACTTGAGTCTAGTCAAGTTAGTTCAGTAAATATTGATTTTCACTTCTATTTTCTTTTTACGTACGCCTGATAAAGAAAGGTGTAAGTAAGAATTGTCAACCCTCCAGTGAACATTTGAAGTGGAATTTAAACCTGCTAACAATGAGCGAAGTTGCTTAAGTAAACCATAAGTAGTGTGGCTTTCTTATGTATTTCTAGAAAATCAATGAAATGGGAATTCTGATAATCATCTGTTTTTTCAGCTATGGGAAAAGAGTCTAATTCCATAATCGCTACTGATTAAATATCGCCCGGTATGAATAAAGCCCGATAAAACTTTCACTGCCAATTTCATCTGCTGTTTTACATTGTAGCAAATACCGCACCCAAATTTACTTTGAGGCTTCCAACGCATTTTTGGCTCGTTGCAATTTGGCGCTATACAGGCTTTATCGTGAGTCGGAACTGTATGCAAACGGAAATACGTGCTACAATTTTGCCCTTAAGGCTTCTCGTGCTTACGGTCACGTATATGACATTGCTCTTTCGGTCAGGAATCAGAATTTCATTACAGAAGTCTCAACTGTAAAGGAAATCCTGTTCAAAATGTCGTAGAACTAAATGATACTTGGCGGTGATTAATATAGCAGCGATTATTTATATATTTTTATGATATACTTGGTACGTGTAATGGTATATGTGGCCTATGGTATACCGCCTGACTCGCCGTTATATTTAGTTGCAGCAGTACTGCATAATAAATGTCGTTTTAATCCCGTCTCCGCCCTTTGACCTTTAAAAGTGTTACAGTTTCCGACATCTAAACTTTTATTTTTTAGACCGGTCACGCAGTTAAACGTTTTTTTGCATGTTGAATAGACTATACTAGCACCTGTGACGCGGGTACAATAGTTGATTCATTACAGACGTGCGAGTAGATGATAGTGAAAACAAATTATCGTATACGTGATTGGTCAGTTGTGTATTTAGAGCAGGGACACTCACGAATATATCATCACGAAACCCTTCAAGATAACAGGAAATCTATGTACGAAGTTTCGTTCCTGTTTACAGTTTACTTTCCAAATGTATTCTGCTTGACTAAAACCATTGTAGTCACAAAAATTACTCAGATATACGTGAATCGACCAGTTTCTTGATTAATGATGCAATAGGCTGATAGATAGCGTTTTTTTATACGTAAATTACATACGGGTATTGTATGGTACTGTAACACTTCCATCCAAAATATAGAGACTTCCGTATGACTTTGCACTCGAGACAATAGGTTTCCAGATAATGGAGCAGGAACTATGTAGTACAGTATTACGTTGTTTGTCCGTTCGAACCTGCTCCATCTTGTCTGACATTTGGTAACCGCTTGAAGAACCAGCTAAGTGCTATGCCGCGAAATTCTATACACATACTAGCAAGAATTTTCCCTATCGGATTTGCAAGAATGTACATGTCCGGGCTTGGCTAGAATTTACCGAATTTAATACGGTACTCAACATGGCTTATGACCTGCCATTATTTTTTTATATCTGAGCAGACCGAACACGGGGCCGTGATATGCGACCGCTAGGGTTACAATATAATAACCTTGAAGCACCAACCAAAACCAATTTTCATTTTCTTGGTGTAGATTTCATGGTGACGATGCATATAGTGGCGATACGAAAGATGTGATTAAACCGAACGAGGCTAGGATTAGAATTGAATGCTACCATAATTTTTGGTATTCTTTAGCGAGAGTATGGGTTATAGATTAGGATTGCTTTTGGCCTCCTCTCACATTATCAATGTGGTAATAATTGTACACTGTGATAATATACCTTAATTTCTTAAATTACATAAATTTCCCATAATTAATCCTCCTCAATCATAGGCTCAGTATTATCTCTATTTTTATTTCCTAATATCAAGGTCAACGTTAATTTATTTTGCTGAATAACTGATTAGGAATTCTAATTTAATCATATCAGCTAGAATGCTAGAGTGTACTCCTCAAAGCGTAATAGGTCGCATTGAACAAATGATTACAGCTTCACAAAATCGTGTTTATTTTCCGGTAGAACTGATATTTCTGAAAAAAATCGGAAAGGTGTTATTACTAGACCACTGTGGCGTGTTAAAAAAGACTACCTCGGTCGCAGGTTATACTTAAGTCAAGTATGGCATTCCGCTCCGAATATTATGCTTAGTCGTGTTGGTGTTGCGCTGCCTAATGTTTTCCACCAATTTCGTATTTTGGTACTCGAGCTTGTTTCCGAAGGCGGAATATTTTAAATTTAGTCTGGTTATAATTAGATAATCGTGGCTCCTAGCTAATGCAATTGTCATTTTGGGACTTTAATTATAAAATTACTTTCCGCATATTAATTAGCCACTGTCAAAGAGGAAATGAACTTATTAAAGTTTTAACTACACAACTTTAATTGTAATAACGAATGGTAGTATTTTGCAAAACATGTTTTGCTCCACACAATTGCTCCACATACTGTCATAACTGAACTTGTGTAACAAAACGATTCTCCAGCAATGATGTTCATTGTTTGCTATTCGCATTTCAAACTACATCATTTTATGCCTCTCTTTGTCAGCTATTATTTTGTAACCATAAATATATCTTGAAATAGATAATTTAGGCATATATAGTTACAAAATTTACATTAGAGAAAGTATGACGCCATTGAAATTTCTTCACGCATGATTAATTATTAGTTGTTTTTTTAAAAAAAATGCTCTTCACACAATCCTTTCGTCATTTATTTCTTCTTGAAGGATTAAACAGTACTGTACTTATAACAGAGGTTTGATTGTGCTATTGCTATTCAGATCTAGATATAAGATTTAGATACAAGTATTAGAAAGAGACATAACGGGGTTTTCGAGTTACAAATAAGCTTACAAAGATTCCTAATTTACAAGCATTTTACACACCAACATAAGTATTACGACAGTGGTTCTTAACATTTCCTCTATCTCTCGGAAAGATATGCAATTAAGTATTTCGGTTTCTCTAGTATTCTAGAATCCCATACTTTGAATATATTGCAAAAAGTTTGTTCTATACACGTTAATGCTTAATATCAAGGGACGATCTTTTCCATGTAGAGCGGTTTCAAGCCTCTTGCTGACGTCTGCTACTCGAATATTTTAGAAGAGTGGGAGGCGTGATTGGGTTGTTTTCATTACGGGTAATCATCAAATTATTCAATCAGCAGGTAGTTATATCGGCGATGTAATTATTTTAATGTTTTACCATTTGTGATTTATCTTAGCTCACTTTAGTACTAGCACGCGTAGAATATTGTACCTAACAGGAGAAATATTACCTCATTCGAGTTATTTATACAATAGATCTAGCTATACTAATTTACATCATCGTTACATCATTGTCATATGATCGCTTGTTACTTTAGCTTGGTGAAGTGTTCTTAACAGTTGTTATTCTGGGACACATCATATCAATCCAATGGGTTACCTATGTAGGCATTACAGACTATCGTATTTACTTATGTTACAATTGCTTCTCCGTTCATTACATTGCATGATGTAGCAAAAAAAGACTACAATGTAAGCTGTGTTCAATTAGTATTCTGATAATGTATCAAATGTTAAATTTGTGATGTGATTCACGCGAGAATGGAAACGAGTTCTAGAAGATTCTTCAGAGTTAAAAGTTGTGGTGTGATTCTCGTTAAGACTCGAAACGAGTTCTAGAAGTTTCTTCAGAGTTATGTGATAGTACCGATATAAAATACCTCCCGATATCACCCGGGGATTTTTCTGTTTTCACAAACCCAACAAGCCGAAGCGCAATGTTTGTGAATTAACGCATGCAAATAGTTATGAAAATGATATGATGTGTTGTAGTGGTGTTACTGTGTAATTTGCTTATCGTCGCTATTGTGGTAGTTCGCGGTGTATTATGTAAATGAAATGGTGGTAATTTCTGTATTGCAATCTCCATGTTTGGCCTCTGAAAACTAAGATGTATATTTTCTCTTGTTGGGACATTTTATGATTTTTAAGATCCGTAATAATAACTAAAATAGCTAGGAAACGTAAAATTCTGTCCCATTCTAGTGGCTGTCGAGTTTTGGTCCGTCCCCGATTAAGAACTCTAGTGCATGCCATTTCGAAGTTTAAATTATATGTACTTTATTGATTATGCACTTCTACTATAAAAATAAACTTTGTTTATTAATCACCCGCAAAGTAATCACGCAGCGTGTCTCCTTCAAACAAACTAACCCACTTTTAGAACAATGCTCCATGATAATTAGAACGCTAATCGGATTATTTCGGTAAGTATTCTTGCTCCCATTCAATTCGTTACATTCGCCGAAAGTAAGATAGTACAACATTCTTGGTTGACTGATAACTTAACAATAGTCAAGCAATGCGTATTTCCTGGTCAGTATTACTTCCTTGTGATGTAGGAAGTGTCACCGTTGATAAAAATAAATGAGTCTACGTGACTATAGATAACCGGAAATTACGCGTCGGAATGACGTGAGCATAAGAAGAGAATGGTCTGACTGAAACGCGGTCATCGATAAGAGCCCAATTCAAAGTTTTGTAAACTCATTATTGCATCAGAAACAAATTCCCCATAGAATATGATTACTTATGTAACTAATATCGATTCGTCAACTCATACTCTGTTAATTTAGGCGCAATTGACGTGATTAATAGCCTTATGAAAATGTGTAACTGATGTAGGTTACATGGTTGCATGTGCCTGCCTCTGCGAATTCGCTACAGCGAATTCGTATCGCATAGATTTCATGTATAGCGGTGCACTAAAGAATGAATTTCTGACCTTTAATCGACGTCTGATTAATATAACTGATTTTGAATACACCGTTACACCAGACGGATTACGCAGAAATCATTCTTTAACTCCCGGCAAGCCGTTTACTTGAATGCATTCTTTCTTACGGAAATAACGTTACCATATATCGCTGTTGTATCTAGAAAAGCTTTGCATGTTTATTGATCCACGCAAACTTCCTTATTTATGTTGTACACTGTGCTGTGCTACCTTTTCGTGTTGGAGGTAAGGAGAATTGAAAATATGCCAGACTGTTAAATGCTATTTTCAGTCTCTTGTGTCTAAAATTGCATTGTCCGTGCGCAAAAATCTAATAAATTAGTATAGAGAAAGTATAGAGTTTATAGAGTCTTCAATAGTTTATCGGTCTTCATGATAAGCGATTTACCGTTGTTTGGGAGCATTAAAAAAAATATGGTGTAATAAGCGTGGTACCAATCTAGTTTCCGCGAAAACAGATCCTAGTTCGTCAAAGCCTCCCCGTATCGAATTATCTGACATATGGTATGGATTTTAACAATACAGGAGTGCGGCGCCGTCAGATCCCCCTGAAATTCAATAGTAAGAAGCAGTTCTCCCACAAGGCAAGTCTCTTAAAAACAAAAGCATATTATAGACGAAGATCACGTGATATGAATTGTTCCTCATCACAATAAAACATATACCAGCGACTCAGTTAGCAAACTCAGGACTCGAGCTGTTTAATTAAAGGAATAATAGAAGAACTATGGTCGTCTGTTCACGCGGGGTCGAATTACGAACCAGCTCAGCAGCGGTTGACGGAAAAACACAGCGGCAATCACGTGGCGCCGATAATTAAAGATATTATATTTTACTGATAATCGCATGTTATTTAAATGTTTTGCCAGTTGCAACACCTAGAATTTCATAGAATAGGTGGTAAATGCTCATACACACATCACTCCGAGATTACGGTTTAAATAAGAAGTTAGATAACATAAATACAATAATAGTAACTGCAGGACTGGGCACCAGACTGATATATTTCAACATTCCACGCGTACTGTTATTCTTTCAGATGAAATGGCATTTGGTTAATACCGAATGGCTTTCCGATACATGAACTTTAGATGGATGGAAGCGTTTACTTTGTTGTGGGAATTTTTTTAAGAATGCAATCTTCTGAGTATGAATTGCATGCAAAAGTAAACCTTTGATGAGGTTAATTTGAAAATGTGAAATGATAATTGCTATCTCGTAATTAAAATCGAGTAGCATATAGAGCACTCCTTAGACACGCCGTTTTTTTCACAAACGATTATAGCCAGCAGATGCTTCGTAAATAAGTTAAGAGTGTTCGGTAGGTAGCTCTCGTATGATCCCGGACACGTCAACACATTGCGTCATGCTTGCGCTGAACACACACGCGATCACATGATTCGTCTGATTTCAGTGCAGCAGCAATCGGTCGGCAATCGTTCTACGTCAAGATACCGATTTTTGTTTTCGTTTTATGGGGGGGAGGTTTTGCTCAATAAAAAGATTGAAATGGCTCCTACAAAACCGTTATCAAGTTCTTATATTTTTTTCTTGCAGAAAATAAATTAAACCATCGAAGCAGAAATTGTTTCGCCATTGGTATAAAGAGAATCAAAGCGAAAAAGAGCAAGGAGCCTCGATCACTTTCTCGTCGATAAGAGGAGTGAGAAAAGAAAAAAGGGAATTGCGAAGTGTTTTGTATAGAACTCAGTTGCGCCTCTCTGCTTCAGTTGGAGTATTAACATCGTAGAAGGAAGCTGAGTTTTTGGAGACTTGGTCGAGTGTAGAGAAACAAGAATGCTGCTGTAATGAACAAACGTCGGAGTTGTATAACCTTTTTATTAGAGTTAACTATCATAGCCGGGATCGGTCCCAACGAAATCAAAGCCAACACAAGACTAACTACACTACCGGGCGAAGATTTTGCTATAATAAGATTCAGGGAATCCTAATCACTGTCCAAGATCGTAATTGTCCGAATAAAGAAGAGGAATCAATTGGAAAGAAAAATATACACTGTGAAGCGAATATAAGGTGAGTCAATGTTTTTTTTTCATGTAGAAAACTCCAGTTTAATGAATATAATATTAGATTGTTATTATAGTACTAGTACTAGCTAGTAACTGAATCATCGTTATATCATTTGATAACTTACCAACATTGTTGTTTAATATTACATATGAAATAGCTTGAGAACAACATCTCAAAATACTCATTATCTTCATATTCCTGTTGTAAAACTATTCGATTTAAATTGTATCTAAATATTTTCAGTAAATTTTTAAAAGTAAAAACAGAAGTTAGTTAGTTGTGCATCTTAATTTCCAGTGTACATCATATAGGTTAATATTATAATGTTATATTAGATTGAAAATATGTGCCTGCCATTGTGAATATTATCCCATTGACAGTTTATATTTGAATTTAGCTGAGTGAGTAGAAGTAGTATATAAAAAAGGTATTTTAAAAATACAGAATTTATTAATTCAGTCATTTTGAGCAAGCAAATTTATTCATGCCCATTTCAATTCTCTTTGTTTTTTAAAAACAAGTGGTATTTTAGTGGTATTTTTTCTTACATGAAAAAAAAAATGGCAATAGGATAGTTGTAGTAGTATTCGTCTTAGTTTTGAGCCCTAAAATTCCATATTGCTCACATCACAGGTATTTTTTGCAATTTATTTCCTTGTGCATTATTTCTATACATAGTTATAATGGATGAGGCCTATTCTATAGCCAGTAATATCATTTTGTTAAGATGAGGTATTGGGAAATCTGTATGACATGCTGTTTCCACATACTGTCAATATGATTACATTGTGTCCATTGTTATGAATTTTCAGAAACCAGCATATTGGTGGTGTCAAATTACTTCATATGATATATTTAGTAGGCGACATTGTTCGAATTGTACAAAAATGTCTACGAGTTGCATCACCCAATTTTTCTTGTCTGTACCTACTAAAAAGTCCTTGGTAATTCCCCAGTTTATTTACCAGAACTTTTTGGCTTTGAGTTTCATGAACCAGTCTTCTGTTTGCACTGTTTGCCTACAGTTAGTTTGCTATATGTGTCCATAGAATGTAATTTGCAGTATACGTAAATTATATATGCCCTTTAAGTTAAATCCGCTTGAACGAGTGGTAACAAAGGCTCGTACGCTTTGTTAGCAGTTGCAACACGTAGTCGCAACCGTTCGTTGCGCTGGCGAACGTTCGAGAAGCCTTTACGTAGCGATGCTTCCGAATTGCGTCATTTGGCTGATGCAACCTGTCGCTTGATTGAAAAATGAACGCGCATTACGTTGACGATAGTATATTGTTCAACATTATAGTTAACTGATAGGGAGTGCGTCCATGATAGCTAGACGAAAGATATTTAATGATTTTAATGAAACGATAGATCTTTACATTGTTCAACACTACTGTATAGTTAGCTGATAGGGAGTGCGTACAGGATAGCTAGACGAAAGATATTTTATGGTTGTAATAAAACATTCAATTATGTTCGGTGCTTTGTCATTACCATAGTTCATTTCAAACTAATGTTATTATAGATCGAGTACAGTTGCTGTAAAAAGTAGAGTTTTTTTTTTGGTAATCAAACATTAAGATACCATTATTGATTAGGTGATTGTTCATTTCAATGTACTCATTTCATAAATTTGTGTGTGTCTGTAGACAAGTACTTACTAACTTTGCAACATCGTTGAGCCTACCTGTCCCAGTGCCATGATGAAACGAGCTTCACAACGTTTATATAATATTTTCTTTCCAATGTTTTTTCTAGTGCAATATCTACCTCACCACTGCAGAGAAAAGTTCCCTGGACACCACAATCATAAACCACAATACATGCTACGAATCTGAAGAATACAATTGAAAATTGAATATTTCGTACTTGTCAAGAGAAGATCGTTTGAAAGCGTACATTTTGTAACAAAAGTTTTGAATTGCTAAATATGAGAGATCGCACCATGGGAGTAACAGATGACAACAATGTCGCTGTTCAAGATGAATACACATTCGGTAAAGACATGAAATAACTTGCCCTCTATGCCACTAATCAAATGAGGATATAGTGACAATAATCCTTTTGTTATTTTGCAGACGAGAATACCGAGAACCTTTTGCGTCAAACTATAAGTTCACAGATTGGTAAATTAAAAGATAATTCTTCAAGTGACCCCATTGAAATCAATCAAAGTAAAAGAATGCAGGTATAATGAACGGTCAATGTTCTATCTATACCGCATGTATGCCTTAGTTAACGAGTTCTGAGTATCGGTAACTCAATTGTGCTTTTTGTTGAAGGTCGCTGCAGTTGCTGCTAGACAACGAAGGCGCAAAAAGAAGCGGACTAGGGCGGCTGATAGTTTTTGTTCAGGGACATTTGAAGACATGTATTACGTGCACGATGAACTTCTTGGCGAAGGGGCCTATGCCACTGTGTGGACTTGTTTCAATAAGTTCACCAATAAAGAATGTGCAGTGAAGGTATGTTGTGGTTCGAGAAAAATCACGGCCTCCTCATATAACATGCTAACACGGTGTCTATTTATTGGATCTAGGTTATAGAGAAGCATGTGGCTGGCCACAGCAGAGCAAAGGTCTTTAAGGAAATCGAATTACTGCATATGTGTGCTGGGTGTCCGGACATCTTGCAGTTAATTGAGTACTTTGAGGACAATAACCAATTTTACCTCGTTTTTGAAAAGATGTATGGAGGTGAGTTGACTTCAGTCATTTACAATTGCTGTATGGCAACTGTGATTTTTACCTATTTGAATTGAGACCTTTAGAAATTATCAATGCCAGAGCAATACCACTTGGCAACTCTCAGCCCGATCGAACGCCTTTCCGATCATCCTTATTTTTTGTTAACAAGTGCTACTTCTTGAGATTCCATTTGTTCGGACAAAAATCAAACACCCTTGAAAAAGTTCAATGGGCATCCGGCATCGGTGCTCAAATCTCTTTGTTTTACCTGTGACGCCATTCCCTTTAAATTGGATTTTTGCAAGGAGATTTTTTTCTACTTAACCTTGTCTCTTAACTATTTCAAATGGATTTGTAGGCCAAGCCAACGGCTGCAACACTAATGGGAACTTAGAGCTTACACAATTAGATTTTGTAGGATGTGACACACGCAGTAGCTATATCATAGCCCAATTTCCGTTTATTCTATTTTTAGTTAGTGTTGTAGCCAGTCTTGTGAGTATATTTGCAATGTGGCTAATGACAAAATGAAAGTACAAATGAACCATTGGCATTATTAGTCGTCGACAGTAATTAAGAGAGGCTAATTATAATTCATCCTCGAAAGGAAAAAACAAAGTCTGTATAAAATGTGGAATTTAACAACTTTATTAACATATCCCATACTGCAAAATGGCAACTGCATAATGATTATATATTATATGCCACTAACAAAGTGTTCCTTCAGTTTGGATTTTTTAGTCTCCAAGTTTTGTAAGAGTAAAATTATAGCTCAGTAAGCAGTTTATTTCTCCCCATGCTTGCATTAAGCCATGGTACCTGTTAATCTGTTGGGTATATCTCAACATAACATTCTTGAAGTTATAAATTGATCTTCTTAGCCCGCATTTTATGGCGTGATCTGTGACGCAGACTAGTCTGCTGGAGTTTTTTCAGATTATATTTTATTTCCCTTCCTTTCTCTCTCGAAATATAATTCACGCCAGCTAATAACGGCCAATGACAGACTTCTTTTACAAATAGCTGGTGTTTTTATCGGTTTGCTTGAATAGCCGCGAGCGGTCGGTTACTTGCTGAAATTTTATCGGTATGCGATACGTAAATATTTTCGAAACTTAAAAAACGGATATTTCCGCTTACAGTATATGGTATTTTAAATCCCCTTCCAGTGAAGTTTAGTGAGTTATTCGTCCATGGTTACACGTCACCTCTCGTGTGTTTTCGTGGCATGATACAAAAACAGGCATTGGGGCAAGTTGAAGAATAAAACTGCTTTTCTAGGCTATACGATGTAGCTTGCCAATGTGTGGGGTGCTAGGTGATTTGTTCTGCAAAATGTCTTTAGTAAACAATCAGAATGATGCATAATGGATTTTGTTTGCTAGCAATGTCGCTACAGTACAGTTTTATAACGTATATTATTGTTTACGTCTTTGTGCTGCTTTCTTCCCATTTTTTTCTCCTACTAGTCTCGGAGCAGCTGGCGTCTGTTCTGTGACGTCAGACTGTTTTCTTCACTCTCTTTTGTCTATCCCTCTCTCTATCTTTCTCTGTTTAGAGAAGGCCATGGCACATACACTCGCGCACGTTATCGGATGTTTACAGCGAAAGAGCTGAGATCGAACAAGAAATTTGTCAATACTCCCTTTCCGCTAACCAATTTTAACGACTCAAAATCATCATAACATTTTGTTATTTTCAGGCACTCTTCTTCATCGCATTGAGCAATGCACTCATTTCGACGAATCAGAGGCTTCTCGTGTTGTGCGGGACATTGCGAATGCCTTAGCTTACCTACATGACAGAGGAATCGCGCACAGAGATTTGAAACCAGCCAACATCCTGTGTGAAAACGCTGATAAGGTAAGGAGGAGCGATTTTGCTCTTGCAACATTTTTTTCCTTTCCTGCTGCATTCAACTCGTGCCATTTGATTTTCTCGGCTTTGTTTGTACTTGCCCAATTTAATTTCAGTAATCCCACACAAAGAAGATTACCTTTCTTAAGACTTAATTAAGTAGCAAATGAGGAGTAAAGCCATGTTCATAAGCTCATTCCTCTTCATCAAATCTTAACTTGGTCATTTACTATTAAACTGTCATATCAAGAATTCCTGTATTTGATAGTGAATGCAAATACAAATTTTTGTATCCATCCATCCAGGTATCCCCTGTGAAAATCTGTGACTTCGACCTAGCCTCGGGCTGTCACGCCAGTCTAAGGGATCCAGTACGTACTCCTGAGCTGTCATCGCCCGTGGGCAGTGCAGAATACATGGCTCCTGAGGTGGTGGACGCATTTGTGTTCGAGGAGTCTATATCGTATGACAAGCGCTGCGACATTTGGAGCTTAGGGGTGATCATGTACATTATGCTCAGCGGTCACCCACCCTTCGTTGGTTCTTGTGGCGAGGACTGCGGATGGGACAGAGGGGAAGCTTGCAGGATTTGCCAAGATACTCTATTCGCAAGGTAAGCATATAGTACAGCATTTCAAAATTTTGTAGGTATTCTTGAAATTTATTGTTCCAAGTTTCAAATCTAATTGCCATTTTATTGATATTTCCAGTATTAAGCGAGGGGAGTATAGTTTTCCTGAGGAGCAGTGGCATGGGGTGTCCAATGAGGCAAAGGATCTCATATCGCATTTGCTTGTACGGGATCGCATCTCGCGTTACTCCGCGCAGCAAATACTGGATCACCCATGGATCAAAGGGGTAAGATTCCTTTTCAGTTGCCTATTTAACAGTTGTGTATAAGGAAGTGAATATTGGATTTGTAAATATATTTTCAGAATTTCAATTCAAAATAATCTTTCTCTTGTAGGCGGCTCCAGACACTCCACTTTCAACACCGTCGATGCTATCCAGGAGGGATTCGTCGACGCATGATCTGACACAATTCGCAGCGAACGCGGTTGCGTATGAGCGAAAGTTAGCGTGCAATGACAACAACAGAATATCTCGGGTATGTTGCCACATCCCTACCCGATACGATATATTATGATTTTCTTCGTGTGCCTAATTCTATTTCTCCATTATTTCTGTAGGAAATGTCTAATCTAAGACTCTCCAACCCTGGGAACTCATCTTTAGCCAAGAGGCGTGAGGCCACAACCAAGATGAGCAACAGCAGCGAAGATGACAGTGAAATGTCCACTACTGTGACGGGCAGCGTGAATTCGGCCGACCTCGACCTGCAGGATATCTGCGAGAGTTTGGACGACTCGCAAGACGTGTCACAGAAATCTTGCGCAACTATGGCACGCTTTGTTACCACGTCTGTCGATGCTGTGAGCACCACACTCGGCTTCGGTTTTCCCAACACCGTTAAAGGCACTTAGCTGAGGTGCCAGTGTAAATCTACGGTTTCATTAAGATTTCTTGCTTTTGCTCAGTTCTTTGTATATACTATATTACCTTTGTTATGAGCTTAATAGGAAGTAGCTGTCTGCGATTATTATTACATTTGTGTTTCCATTTTACAAAGGTCGGTATTCATTTTGAAGTAGTTAAGGGCGCAGATGTATGTATGGTCCATTCCGCACGAATTATAGTTACTTTATTTTTTAAGCGATTGTCGAGTGTTTTGCGAATATTTTTTTTATATACTGTACTTCTTCTATATGGTCGAGTTTTTTTCTATAACACAGAGGGTTGACGCTGCGAGTTCTTTATTTGTTTGCTATGCTTGTGTATATGCTAAGGGCTTTATTCTAGAAGCTAGACATGCTATTTACACCATGTTTTTCCGTTTGAATATTTTTATCACTGGTAGTAGTACATTTTCCCCGTTAAGTAAGATAGAGAGACTCTGTTGCCATGTTCTGCATTTTCTTTATATGAATGATTTGTGGAGAAAAAGAAATCGAGTAATTCCTACGGGATTTGTCTGAGCGAACATGTTCTCCAGGGTTCGGTACACGTGCTTGCCACATAGGGGTTTGCTTTCGATTGCAATCTCTTAAGGCATTTTTTCTGGTCTCTATTGTTCGGTTTATTCTCAACGCTTCTTCTTTTGCCTTTGGGAGTGTCGGTAGCTGTCGGATTGTGTTTTTTCTGTTTTTTTGGTTTATGAAAGTTTCTCGTCGATGCCTTTTTTGTACATTTTAGTATTTGTTGCTTCTTCAATTTTGTTTTTACTTTCTCGTACATTGGTGCTCATGTACCTGTTTTGCGTTGTGCACTTCTCAATCCTTATTCTTCCTATATCTTTCATTTATGTCCCGAAGCCCCTCTATGTTAAAAAATAAAAACCCTCTTAACTGTGGCAGCCGATACCAGCTAACTACTACCAGTGTATAATTCGCTTTTCCGTTTTGTAGTAGATTGGGACTGTCGATTATTGAACAGCAGTACCAGACCGAGCTCTTGAATTTAAGCTTCACTGTGTTGTCAACGTCTTGTAGTTCAAACTGTGTTTAGAAATGCGATGTTTCGATTTTTGCCAATGTTTTTTATACTGTAGAAGAGACGTTATAAGCTTCGAATCAAAAACCCTTTGCTGATAGTTAATTTTTTTATGTTGTGCCATGACTGACAAAATAATAGTTAAAAAAAAAGAAATTCCCTTCCCAGAGTGCAGTTATAAGACTGCTTTTTAACGATTGTCAGCGCTCGCTTGGTGTTAATCATATCCTGATAGGATGACCCCAGTGCTGTGTCTTAAGGCATAGCACACCCATCCTGATTTACTATCGATTATGCTTGTACACCTAAACAATATGCATTTCTGTTTCGGAGTTGGTTATTTCCCAGTATTTGGTGGTAATTGACTCGTGAAATCAATAGTTTTGTCAAGATTTATATGTCGATATTCATGTTTTGTGTGTCTTAACCTGGGAAGTGAGGTTTCCTGTTCCATGTCATTGCTATATCTGTGTGCTGGCAGCGTTTTATCTGCAGTGCATCGTACACTTTCATTGTTATTGTTTTACTCTTGAAATATGCTCAATCGTATGATGTCGAGCCGTTTTTGGCTCACCATTTTGGTTTTCCCTGGCCAACTACAAGGGAAGTATGCGCCACCCAACATCTTGGGCGCTAGACAAGGCGGATTTTGTGGATCAAATTTAGCAGTCACGCTGCAAATTTGCTGAAAGCCATTTCATAACCATTTTTTTCATCAATGATGATCTAAGTAAAAAAGCATTGACGATTAAAAACATTGAAAAAATTTTTAAGTTCACTTATGATTTTATTGTGTGAATAATACATTTTATTCAAGATGGTCCTTACTGGCTAGTACAACTACTAATGTGGAATTCAATAATAAAAATGACGATCAAATACATTGTGTTCTGCTTGTCTTGTGAGGCTAATACATTTGTTATGTAACACATTTGGTGGGATGACTTTACACTAGATGGAAATAGGCATAGAGAATGTTGGTACTTTCATGTTGCCTACTGAATCAATTCGTATAAACTTGACGGGTGTGTGTTTTACTCATTTTGAAAACGGCATGTATTATAGGCCTAACTGCCTAACTGCCTAACTGCCTAACACCTTATACTAGAATAATACACCCTAGAAATCAGAAACTAGCGTGCATAGCGAATCGTGTTGACACAATGCTTCGGCATTTCAGAAATTAGTTTCGAAAATGCTTTTTAATACTGCTAAAAAAACAAGCACCATCACTAATAAATTCTTTTTATCATGTAACACCTGTGTAGTTTGGATTTGAATAGACTTTCTAGTGTTCATGTTATTTCCTGTTATGTTGATCATGTGAGGTATGGAAGTTTACTACACTATTTGAGCAGTAGTTAAGTTTAGTTGATTAAAAAGGGCTGCATATGTTATATTACTTCTGTTTTTATTTAATGATTGTGCGTTCTCAATCTGACAGCTTTGGTAGATGTGATAGACAGAGAAAACAGAGCTATTGTATACCCTATTGTATTACCAGACACTCTCTTGCTTATGTATCTAGCATAGGATGCCTTATAGTGCCCCCCATAGTGATCATTTAGGTATTTAAAACCTTAACAGCAAACTAAAGTATGGAATTCCAGCTCCCATCAGAATAAAGAGAACGTTATCCATTTATAATTTAGTTCGGCAACCCAGTGAGTGTATGGACTTTTTGTGACGTCATAAGATAAAGCTGACCTCCTTTTGTGGTTGACAAATATGGCAACCCCAAGCCAGCACTGTATAGGAATGAAGAGCCTTTTTCACAACAGCAGGAGCTTGGTATTTATTTGTTATAATTGATAGACAAATAGTTCCAAAACCCTTTTTTCCATGTAGATTCCATTCAAAATTAATGTTGCAAACCACAGTGTAAAACAATAGACAAAAAATGGAAAGAGAGAAAGAAAGCCTTCCATTCCAGCCAGATATATTCATGCAAGTTTTCAAAAAATAGTTTGCTATTCCTAAGCAGTCTGAGTAGCCAAGTGACAGGAAAACATAACAATTTATATATCCAGAATTTTAACTAGAAGAAACTTCATTAACAAAGTAAGAATTTCGGCACCTGCAACGCTACAGCTTAGATTTTGAACCAAAATTCTTTTGTTCCGTATGTACTGAAGGTAACATGATACTCAATTTCAAAATGCATGTTAAAAAACACACGCTCAATTCAAAAATAATTAAAATCGTAAAATATTATTTTTCCCTCTGTGTTTCTTTGTACTTTTTGAGTTTCTCAACTTGCCTTTCAATTTCTTCAGGCTAAAAAATCAAGTGCAATATTGAACACTAATATATCTAATATAAATTATCACAAATAAGAGATGGAATACATAACATTTGTAAAAACAATGGAGACTTACTGGAACAGACTTTAATACTAAGTTATCTCTGTTGAACTTGCTCGTGACTCGATCCTCAAAGATAGCTGGACGATTCGCGCTATAGAACAATGTTGTCGGGAAGGCCAGGTACATAAACATCTGTCAATTAACCAGTGATATAGATTTTATGAGTCAGTCAATGTGGTATAAAGTATTAGGAAAGCTCTTAACACCTCAGAGAAAATTGGATGGATACTGTAATGTTTAGAAGCCTACTCTTGAAATACCCATTCGTTTCACAACATTCACATCTAGTGTCAATAAAGGCCAGGTGAAGTTTTTGTATTATCATAGTGGCATAGTGCAATTTATTTTAGCATAGATTTCATTATAAACGTACTCTAAAATATTCCATTCGAACTCCCATGCTGTAGGTTGGAGAATTTCCGGTAATTGCAGGTTTAAAGTTCACAGAAAACAAAAAAATCAAGTCAGAAACATGTTACACTAGCATACATCACTAGACAAGTGTAGCTGGTTGTTGTATGTACATGGTTTTCAGTAGAGCGTTGCGACATTTGACCTACAATAATTGTTATTATTCGCCATTCTCCAAACAAAACTTTATTATTTATAAGTACAATAGAGAAAATGATATAACAATCTATGAAAAAACTTTGCAACTCTGCGAATTCCCGAACATTTTTATGATATAAATTACCCTGGTCTAAACCAACATATGTAATCGCTAGTTGGCGCTAGAGAACCAAATAGTGGAATACACGCTATAGTTAACCTATAGTTAGCTCGGTTATTTAAATGGGAAGCATCTGCGGAAACACGATGAGAAAGCAAGAGACGTTATGATATTACGGTGCAGATGCCGACATCTGACTGATGTATTTGACTTTTCAAAGTTCCCTAGAATCTGGATGATTGAGTGTTAATAGTATTCTTTTTAGTCGGTGAATAATGTACACATGACTTGTTGCCCCAAGCAAACTCGGCGAGATGCCGTGGTCTATTCGCCACTTCACAGATCTGATATCAATAAAAGTAATGTAGCTTACATAGTTAGACATAACAGTCATATACTTCTCCAGAAAATCATATGCTATTATCGAATTTACAATATTAAATATAAAGATTTCTCTAGATTGATGTATTACTCGTAATGAGGTGACTATATGTTATGTTATCGCGCGTCTGATCTTCAATTCCTTTTAGCTAGTACTTTATCGCCTCGGGGTTATATAGTTAGAAATAGGAGCAAGCACATTGTCATAGTATGGAAGACCAGGCAGTTTACAATATCGTTTTTCTAGCCGGGATTTCCTTACACACATGGCCACTTACGTTTAGATGCCATAAAGAGGATAATTTAGGGATGTCCTGATCAAGTGTTCGTTTGAGGTATTGTAATATTGTAGAAGTATATCGACAGAGCAGTGGTATGGATGCTGTTAACCCATAATAGATAAAGACTCATAAGAAGGTAACAGTAATTTGATAAAACAAAAAATACTTAGAACCATTAATTTTCTACTACTAGCTACTTAACTCGATCGAAATATTACTTTGTATATTGAGTTCGCAAGCGCTCTGGGATGTGTAACGTATGGAAGATGTGTCGATAATATATTATTGACTATGCCATAAATAAACATCCAAGCATTTGCAGTTGATGTGGTTTTAATATTTCGTAGGTTAGTGTATTTATTGTACGGTATTTTATGTTTAGTTGAACTTTATTTAATATGTTAGTTTGAACAGCAAAGCGTTATTATGTGACTGATGATTTCATGATGCAGAATTATGTATTTTGTTTGCGACTAACGGTTTGCGTAAATGCCCGAGGGATCATTTCCAAGCACAAATCTCTGGTTCGAGGTCTTTCCAGAGATAGCAAGTAAAGGAATGAGTATGAATATGAGTAATGCTTAAACAATTTCGTAAATTTTTCACGAATTGTATATGTCGTATTGTATATTGCACGAAATACTATTTTCACTATTGTATATATATCTTCGAGGTATTGCTTTTCAATGTCGAATCATCGAAGTTTGCTGTTCGCCGCACAACCACACCCTTTCACGACTTGAGGTAGCGGGAGTGAAGATTTCGCTGTTAGTGTAGGAATACTAGTACTGTATACAGAATACGACAGGCTATGTGTATTAAACAATAAATTCTAGTTGCCATTAGTATAATTTTGTAGTAAAATTGATGTTTACCACAGACGTTTTTTTTTATTACTTTAGGAATCCTTCGGTGTACACGCATTTAGTGTAGGGTATTATTATTGTTTATAAAACATCCAACCATGCAGAGGTCCATCATCATTCTCGTTTTCTTGTTCTGTTTTAGTGAGATTTACACGCAAGGTAAGAACTCTATGCAATATTATATTTTGATTGCAAATATTTGCCAAAAGACCAATTATTAATATTATATGAATTAATTAATATTGATATCCATTATAAGAAATAAAAAAGCATTCCATTCTATATGTAGTAAGAATTAACATCTTTTTCCCGCAGAAATTGTGAATACAGCCAAAGGGGAAGTAGCTTTCACCGATTCACAGAAGGAGAAGTTAGTACAGGGACACAACGAAAAACGACGAGCAGTTTCTCCAGCTGCAGCTAACATGAAAAAGATGATTTGGGACGCGGAACTGGCGAAAATGGCCCAGTCCTACTCACGGTAGGAGATTTCTAGGTTCGACCAACTGTAATGTTTCATAATGAAGCTTCAATTGTCCTTCTATCATCTCAGTGACTGCACAGTAGCGCATTCCGAGCAGGCAGGAATAGAAGTTGGGGAGAATGTCTACATTGCAACGTCCAAAAATATTGATAACATTATTGAAACCATGATTAGTGATTGGAATGAAGAGGTAAATGTAAATTGTGTGTTTGTGTGTTAGCTGTTATTGTTATGAACGCAAATTGTCATTTTCATTTTTTTCCTATTACTTTAGCTAGTAAATTTCAACGATGTTTCTAACAAGTGCAAGAAAGATACGATCTGCGGACACTACAAGCAAATGATTTGGGCAAAATCTGACAAAATAGGCTGTGGTATTTCTTACTGTCCGTAAGTTGATATTCTAATGACCTGCTTCATATTATTGAGCTGGTTCGAATTGGAACTGTATCGGATTACTTTACTTTACAGAGAAATTGACGGCCTTGGACTCGATCAGCATCTCATTGTATGTAATTACAAACCTGCTGGAAATCTGTTGTGAGTTTTTCATCGATTGTTGTCGGTTCCCTGTCTTCAAGTGCACGGAAATAATGCTTTTGCATGTTATTTTATAATAGTTCAGTTATTGGACAAGAGAAGGTATACATGGCGCCTTACCTGAAAGGAGAACAGTGTACTCAGTGCGAATCTGGTTACTCCTGTGACGATGGACTTTGTGTTTTGCCATCTGATCAAGGTTTGTGACTATCAGCTGACTACTATAGTATTATTTAGTGTACGGGAATATTACCTTACATAAACCGGCCTTAAACGTTATTATGTAAATTACTGGTTAATCACAGCAGTGTAATTGTCTGAGATGATACACAACCATAGTTTTCCAAATATAAAATTTCTCAGATTCTAGGGAGCCGTTGCCCCCCCTCTCTCCTCAATAAAGACTAAAGTAAAATTCCTTTTACGTGAATTCATCTAGCGTTAAACTTTCCTTTCCTTTCCATTGTTTCTCATATCGTTTTCCTAAGTTCGTTTTACTGCAACCCAGTCATTGTTTGTACTAGCATAGCTTAACATATGAAACGATGGAGATTTCAGAAGATCAGTTCTTTGTTGAAATGAGACTGACGGGACAGAATAGTCAAGTGCTAAAATCTAATATGGGATTAAAGTGAAACAGTCTGAGCTTGGCAATCAATCTTTCTTATATAGGGCTTGTTATATCAAACCCGGACGCACTTTAACGCTAAAGCTATCAGCTTCTCGGATTTAGTCCAACTACTTGTGAAAGAATTGTCACTAATGTACAATTGAAAAATATTATTACCACTTAATACTATTTTATACTTCTTATTGGTGTCTCGCAATTGTATGTTATACCTACACATGGAGACCCTATTCCGTAAGTGCTGTTACTTGCAGTATCGTTGCGCACTCACAAATCCGTTTATTTTGCTGGAAAAATCCAATCGTAAATGCGATTACCAATATTATTCGCTACATGGTCACTTCAGCGGTCCTATAACATTCTTCTGAGTTGAGAAATTTGTTGCTGTCATTTATTGCCAGCTAAGACATACCTATGGATTTAAATCAGTAGTAACGCCTAAAATCGGACCTAAGAAGTGACCGATTATATTGATATATCGCATTTCTATTTAAGAACGATTTGCGTCATTCCGTAAGACGCAATTGAACCGCGAGCTTAACAAATATATCACGGGACTAGAATTAATTGTGCAACAATTTTGAAAGAGGTTTTAATATATAAACCTGTTATAAATGATTTATCTTAGCACATATTATACTCGAAACGAACTCAACTATGTGTCGATTGGCATAGCTGGGAAAAAGTGGTTGGGGTTTCAGCCTAGTTCTAGGATTTAAATTGGATTCTAATAATATAATGTATACCCAGAGCTCCGACGTTTTTATTCATAAGACGTAGAGAACAAGTGCGTAAAAGTTTTCAATAATTTATACCGAGTATATGTTTTTGATATTCCACGCAGTCGAAGGGACTGTACCCACAGTTGTAGATGCTTCAGCCGTGACCGGGGTGGATGCCGACCTTTGTTATCAACAAAACAAGAAGATCATTGATACTTGGCAGGAAAACATGAGGTTTGCCGATGCTTTGTTTACGGTGTATATTACAGAGAAATATGTACTGTTGTCTATTGCTATAACAACAATTATACAGTTAGGACTTAATCTATCCAGTGGATAAACAGTATTGACTGTGCTAAACAAACGCATATCTATTATAACAGGATTTGGAGGGAAGATGACATGGTTAGATGGAGAAAAAACATGGATAAATACGAAGCCACGCTCGCAAACGACGATTTATAGATAGCACATAATACACTAATAATTAGTTAGTTTCTTTGCTTGCATGTTTTATAGATTTTCGCCGATGGCAATAAATAGAATACAGTAGTTGCGAAATGTCAACGATTTGTAGGCAAACCACTTGTGCGAGTTTTACAGAGTAGCGGGAATATTCAAATACAATGCCTTTTATACTGTATTCATTTCTTCTAATGTTAAACTTAGCACTTGTTTTGTTGCGAATAATTAGCTTCGTTGGTTATTTATTTTATTTTATTTGGGGGGTCACCAGAAATCTGTGGAAAGAGTATTCCTTTAATATGCTTGAACGAAGAATGCACACCATTTCATACCTGTTATGTATGTAGTATTCAATGGTGAAACCGTAAAGGTTATTTTTCAACAGAATAGAGAAATAATACAACAAGTTTAACAAGTAAGTTTACAGATTTCGTGATAAGGTGAGCTTGTGGAAAATTATAAGGAATACGATTATCTCTGGTTGCCGTGTAACCTCACTGAATACATTCTATTTGCTGAGGATTGATTATTAGAACTCCCGTACAACGCACGTACTGGTCAAGTAACTTGAACTTGAACTTGAACTAGAACTAGAACTTGAACTTGAACTTGACGGGCTACCAACGCACGTACTGGTGCACACATCAAGTTCCACTAGATGTTCAAGTTCAAGTTCTAAGTTCAAGTTCAAGTTCAAGTTCAAGTTCAAGTTCAAGTTCAAGTTCAAGTTCTAGTTCTACTTGTGTACAATTCTAGTTATTTATCTGTCCTTTGTCGACCCTGTATATTCCGATAGCAGAAATATTTACTTGGCTAGGTTCGGTGTCGTTTAGGGTTAAAGTTTATTTCGCTGTAGCGATGTCATGAACAATATTTACTTTGTGCAGGCAGTTGCCTGGAGATTTCAAAGACAGCGGATATACAGTAATCCCTCACCTATCGCGGGTATTGCGTTCCAGAGCCTCCCGCGATAGGTGGAAATCCGCGAAGCAGAAATCACATAGATATTTATTAACACGGCAACATTGTATCGAACGCAAGAGAAAATGGGGCGGTGTTCTCTATTTTTTTTACCTGAAAATTTGCAGGACAACCCTAACCACGAATACCACTATAACACTAATAAAGCTAATATCACTCATTAATATTACATCCACCACACATGCGTGCATATACCCACATGGCGTGAGGTTTACATGTAATGTACGTTGAGTCATAACATAATTTTTCATGAAAATTCAGTATTTTCTTCATTCACATACTATAATGTAATGTATTAAGATTTTTTAGTGGTTTTTAATGATTTAATTTGGCTGGAATATACGTAAGCATGAATATTGATTCAGTGGGCCGAGTCAGGCCACCGAAACCCGGCGAAGGACCAGTAAACCTACTGATCACAGAAAAAAGAGTTCATGCAAGACAGGGTGGTGTCTCTCACAAGTAGGTATAAAATAAGTAACCCTATACAGGTTGTTAATGTTTTATCCGGAATCCGAAAGTTTTTCGAGGAAGCGAGGTGTTCAGTATGTGTGAAAAATTACTAAAATTCGATTTGAATTCATAAAAGCACTGTCCAGTGTATACGATTCATATAAAAATACTATAAAATGTAATTGGAGGACATGCTAAGGTTTGGTTTCCTTACCCATGCTGTCTGAGAAACCATAATTTGATCCTCATTTTTTAATCTTTTTCCTTCAGTTTCAACATCTTATATCTACCTGAAGCAACGAACAATGAAATTTTTACCAAGACAGTTCAACCCCTCCTCGAATTGTTTTTGGCTGGATTTAACACTTGTGTCCTTATCTATGGAGAAAGCGGTAACCAAATTTTGCTATGCTGTTTCTTCTGTGCCAGATTAATTAATTAGTAAAATGTTATGTAGTATTTCAAAAATATCACTGAACCTATCACATACAATCGTTGTTTGTTTTTTAGGTTCTGGTAAATCATACACAATGGCAGGGGACCAAGGTCCAAAATCCATGCCTGGTATCGTTCCCCAGGCTATAAACTATATCCTAACTGAGCTACAGGCAAAATCTCAAGGCGTCGGTAGATAACTGAATAATTATTTTACTTAACTTAACTCTGTAATATGATTTTCAATTCCCGCTTGACATTCATTCAGAAAATTCTCTTGAAAATCCACTGTCTGGCGGTGGAGATGTATTTCGTTTGCTTTTCTTCCAGTATGAGATTTATAATGAAATCATAACAGACCTTATGGCTAGGAGAGGAACATTGTCTGGTACGTTTGCTTATTGTGTGGCTTTTCAGATACATGATTCTGGTACTGCTACTGCTACTTATCATACAGTATTTTCTTAAGTATTTTTTTTCAATACAATGGAAGCCACTTATTGTGATCGCTTTAGAACATAACAGTCTCTTTTTGATAACAATAACATGCTGATAAAATTATCCGCGATCATAACAAACATCTTCCACCGCCTATTAAATTTTTTCCTATTAATACATTCAAGGACGTGGTGGTATGACTCTGGAAACTGATCACTCACCAGAAGACGGACCTTATGTTAAAAATCTTGAATATGAGAGAATTCGAACACCTGCTGAAGGCCTTTCAGGTAAAAGAACTTTCTTTGACTTTACTAAATTTGTTGAAGAATCCTTTCAAAATACCTGATGCCATATTATGCTTTATATTTGCAAAGCTTTTATGCAATCTTGGATGGCTAGGAACATCAATGTTGTTGATTTTGGACCAGTAAAGAACTACAGTTCAGTCGTTTTTCAAATGGACCTTTCTATGGTAATCTTCATCTTGCATAAATTATGATATCTCTTAGTAAACATAGTTTCTTTACATCTGAACAAATCATTCAGATGACCACTGAGAATCCTATGCCAAACCATTCAAAGTTTACCGTGATAAGATTACCTGGTGCTGAGAAGCTTTCTGAAGACCTTTCAAGGATCCGACTCAGAGAAGGGCCAAGCCTGTCCAAATCTATCGTTGCCTTTAACCAGCTTAGCGCTGATTTGGCACGGCAGCCTGATCCTCAGAGGGTTGTCAATTACAGGTATCGTTTATATTAATGTCACTTATTAAGTGTACTCGTGCTACACATGCGAGGTAGTTGGTTCCTTTTTTTCATTATGTCACTGACTTGTGTCTGTTCACTGAGGGATTAATTCAGTTATGCCTTTTTCTGCATTCCTGCAATTCTAGTTAACTAAGGTCTTATGAAATGTATGTATTTATTCAGCAACTGGTTGCTTATTGTGTTGTAATTAGTGACTCCAAACTTACCACATTGTTGGAAGACGTTCTTGGCGGAAACTGCAAAACCAGAGTGATCTGTTGTCTTCCACCAACAAACATTCAACCCGACATTATGGCAGCGGTGTTAAGCGGATGTGGTTTGCTCACAGAAGTGAAAAATTTCCCAATTCTCAATGACAGTTTAGCACAGGTATTAATATTTTCATTGATGGCAGTTTTTTTTTTTAATCTGAAATGGTCCTTCTCCTTCCACACTAACCATCTTTCCCGTGTTCATCATATTAGTCATACGCATTCATGTGTCTATCTGTAAATTACGAATAATTTCATTTTCGTGCAGAATCTAGTCACGCAATACCGCACTCGTATCGATACTTCTTTGCAACACGGAGGCTATGATGCTGGTGCGGGAGGTGGAATGATGTCTCGGTCTGAGCTTCAGGACCAGTTATTGAGGATAACCAGTGATAATGTAAGGTTCACAATTCCCCTAAGTATTTAACTAGCTGTTATATTTACTCATACTACTTTAGGCAAGCTAGGAAAGAAGAACTTCTATTCTGCACTAATTCCGTGACTGTTGAATACATGTTTAATACTTTTTGTACATATGGCCTTGTATGTGAAAAGATTTACGCATGCCCTAAACTCAAAGAATCTATATAAATGGGTTTACTTGTATTGCAGAAAGGGAGGTAATATTTTAAGTTCAGCGTGCTAACTAAATCACTAAATCTTCTCAACTTTGTCTATTTTAGAGCCAGCTACGAGAGAGAAACGACAGGCTGTTCCAGAGACTCGAACAGATTCAGGAAAAACTGACCGATTTAGCCAAATCAAAATCAGAACTTTCGACGAAGTTGGTCGCAAGTGAAGAGGAAAAATTAAAGGTTTGTTGCTCAAAAATTTATTGTGATATGAAATAAAATATATATCCATATGATATGCATCTAGGATCTCCATAACGAGGGTAAAATTTTTCTCCATCTAAACAAGAATCTAGTTTATTATGCTGGAATGAATTGTATTACAATTAATAACCTATAACTTTGTCCAAGTTCTCAATAATTACACCATTTATAAGTAAATACTTTTCACTTATTGAAATTGAATAGACTTATTGTTTTCAAAGACTTACGAAGATACGAAGATACGCTCTCCTCTCCTGAGGACTGTGAGATCAGTCCTAATATTTACTACAGCTAAAAATTGTATTATTTACACCTTACAAATATACACTATTGTGCTGTCATTGAAGTGATAGGTCTCTTTCACATACCGCTGCCAGCGTTGCGTTGCGGTCACGATTTAGAAACACTTGTGCAATTTCCTTATTATACCGAATATAATAATAAATGTTCAAAGATTATTAGTCCGTTGATCTTTTAAGTGACATTTATTGTGGATAATTGCACCCGTTTTTACCATTGTGTATATAAACTGAGACAGGAATGTTCTTTTTTCCTTTCCCTGGCGCCCATGGACTGAGATATATGGTTAATTAAATTATTATATCTTACGTGAATACATATATTCCCCTATTGCTAATATAAAAAAATTATCTCTACTCTTTGAAGAACTTTTTCGTGTGATATCAATTAGTAATATCCATTAGCTGAGAAAAAATCGTTTCAGGATTGGTTCAAGATGTCCTTGTAGTTACAAAAGTGGTCTAGTACTTTCATCTTGGCATAATATCCATTTATGAGTGCTCGTTGAAGATCAAGCTGGTGTCTGTTTAGATACGTTTGCTTAATGGATTCGTCGAATTGTTTTGATATAAAAGTATATAAATATGTAGACCTAACTTGATATTCAGCCGGATACTGTAAATTGCTCCCGTCAAGAAAGAGCTATAAGGAGTTGAGTTATTGCCTGACTCGTTCTTACTTACTGAATAAATATGAAAGCTCCTGTCGGAGATCATGATGATGAGCCTCTTTCCATGTGCAACGGTGAAAGAAGTGATGAACGTAGCAGAAAATTGTCTGTTGGAAATATTAGTTTGCCTAGTACGGCTGCCAAAAGTGAAAATTTTTCTTTGTCGCAGGAAAATTCTGTCCGTGAAGCTATCGAAAAGGTGTATTCACCGTGAGCAGTCCTCCTATTCAGCAGTTGTTTTGCTTGATCATTTTTCTTTCTTTGTTCAGGTTTCAAAGGGCCTGGTTGAAATTCAGCTGGAAAACAACAGACTATCTGAGGAGTATGAAGCAGAAAATTTTGATCTCAAGAATAAGGTTCTGTTTATAGTACAATACATAGTGTATACTTGCCTTTGAATAATAATGAAAGGGTAAGTAGTTGGTAGTGCCCATACTCGTTTGTTGTGGTTAGTAATTCGAGTTTTTTAAAATGGTATAATTGTATTGTTATCTTATTAGAAACTCTAGTCTGTGAGATAAAGTTATGCATACTAGAGGATGTTAACAGATTAACATCAATTACCTCATGTGTCAGATTTAAAAATTGCTAACTTACTGAAGTATAGGTATGTGGTGTTTGAATTTCTAATATATGTCATTTTCTCTCTGGCTTATCTAGATCCTGAACTTAGAAAATCAAATGGTGGAATACCAAATGGATAGAGATAAGCTAGCAAATGAACACAGTTTGACAACTCAGCACACACGTCACTTGGAACAAAGCAGAAAACAAATCGCTGATGAATTTGTGCAGTTGAAGCAACGTACATTGGAGCTTCAGCGAAACCATGAAAAACAGGTAACCAAAAACTTTATTTGATAGTTGTGTCACAAAAATCAGCACATCATAAATTAAATCCAGAAACGGCGAAACGATGATATGCGTGCAGAACTAGCAAGGTTGATTGACACCGAAGCCGCTTTGCTCGACCTCCGACACAATGTGGACAAGCAACGTGAGGTCCAAGATGCGGCGATAGTGGAACTGGACCGTGCTAGAGCCGTACTCGATGCCGAAACAGAAATGAATAGGAGCTATAACAACGAAAATTTGGAAAAAGATGTTGCTACCGAAGTGAGGGAAATGAGGGAGCTGAGACATGGAAAAACAGTCAAGGGTGGTGGATCCACCTACAGAGTTGGACCATCCAATCGTGACGCTGATGTATGTTTTTTTTTCATTTTTACACCCTATAGTTGACCACTAAATTTTATTGAAGACATAATCTTATGTAATAAGCAGGAAAGTTTACATAATGTATAATTGAGCATATGATCTATCTATGTAGCATTAACATAAAGACTGACAATAATGGTATTAAAAGCTTTATAAATGTACTGTAATTTGTATTAACAAGTGTAACATCACTTATATCTCACCAAGAGCCTTGCTGTACAGTGACTTGGTTTGACAGTTCATGCAAGCATGAGTTAGAAAAGAAAATCGGCTAGGTTGCTCAATGTTTTACACGTTGACAGAGATTTGCTACTATGGATGTTAGTTACAATATAAGTCTAGTAGCAATGTGGGACTTAACAGAACTCTATCACAGCTCCTTGGGAACTACAAACTCTTGTCTATGGATGACGACGTGATAAAGAACATGAAATCGACGTATGACGTACAATCCCAGAAGCTTGAACAGAATCTCATTCAGCTCAGAAACCAACTGAGGGCAAGTTATGAAGCCGTTCGGTCAGCGAATAAGAAATGCGCTGAACAGTCTGCGGTCAGTTGAATACTTTTCTTTATATCGTACTTAATTTACACTGCCACTATCTACATATTGTCAGTTTGCACTTGCATCTATTAAGGGAGATTATACAGATGATGATTTATTCCCTAGGCCCTTCTAATTGCTCAAGATGGATTCAGAAGATCAAAGGACGAGAACACAAAACTGCAGCAACAAATTAAGGAAACCAATCAGGATTACAGGAAGCGCCTATGGAAATATGTTCAAGACATTGCTGTAAATATCTGCTTTATTATTGGAATGGGTTTTTTAGGCTTGTGGTGAGGCATTGGTAATATTTGTGCAGAATCATATGGCTAGCTTATATATTTACAAATGATACAATAGATTCACACTTCATCTTGAAAGCTGGTATTGTGTTCTAGATATTGATTATTGAGGCAATATATGAGATGATATATGTACTGAATATGGATGTCCTATTACTTGTGAAATGTTAGGCACAAACATGTGTGGTTTACTATGATTCTTTCCTTCAAACAGGAATTTATGGACAACAACCAGGAGAACAAGTCTGTGAAAAAGGATAAATCTTACGAAGCGATGAAGAAATACATAGATGAAATGATGAAGGTATAATTTCTCATCTGATATTGGTTTATGGCTGATAACAGAAAGAGAAAAGCTAGTTGTCTTTTTAGGAAATGAGGACTGCGTTCAGATCGAGAGAGGAACAATTGAGCAACACGGCAAGAAATAACAGAAAATTGGCAAAAACTATGATACAGCGTCATGAGAGGTTACTGATATCATATAGGTCAGTATTATTTATTTTGAAAAAGATAGGTTCAAATAAAGAATATTGCTGTAAAATAGGATATGTTCCTGACCATTGAAGTGTGTTAACTCGGCATTTCTTGTTGTTGTCTCACGATTATATACTTTATCAACAGATCAGTTCGTGAGCAGTTGGAATCAATTCAAATCGCTGCTGGCAAAGACAACGAACCATCCTCTTCGAAGATGTTTCCTGTCATCCCATTCCCAATAGACCTCGGTCCTGATGAATCGGAACTGATCGTAGACGATAAGGAACTCTCTACTGCAAATTCAATAGAACTGAATCGTCTGAGGCAGGCACTGTATAAAATCAAAGCTGAACTGAAATCAGCTCAGAGTGAAGTTGAAAGACTAAAGCAAGTGGAAAAAGTAGAGTGAGTGAAATAAATGAAAATTATCAATTCCATTTAAATTTTTAATGGACAAAAGAGATTACTTACATTACCCCTATGTAAAAAAGAATTACAGTGAATATGTTCAAAACATTGTTTTTAAATTTTCAATTATAATAGTCCACACAACACATTCAACCTCGGCTTGACACCCAGTAGAAATGGAAACGACATATTACCGGACGTTGGCCAGAAAATTCGAGAATACTCCAAATCCAATGAGGTTCCTCAGAAAGTTTTTTACTTTTTTATTTTTATCTCGTCCTGCATGATATAAATTCTTTCAGGTAAAGCGTGAAAAAGAAAGGGCGGAACTACTTACACGAGCTACCGTGGCAGAGCAGCAAAACCGTGAACAACACGAGTACATAGACATCCATCTGTCAAGGTACATTTATTATCATTAGTACTATTGCTGCATATTTACGAGTTCGATTTTCTTTCTATTCAGTTACAAACAAGAAATTGGGAGATTGAGGAGAATATTGGCAGACAAGGGCATTCATGTATCGGAAAAACCCGGCCCCGAGCTTCCCTACAGTAGTCGTTATGGCGGTAGATTGTTAGATCCTATATCACCAAGACCTAAATAATAGAATGTTCACAGCGATGCACGAAGTGGTTTTATTGCACAATCACATTTGAAAGTCACTTTTTCTTTTATGGTATTACAGATGAGTGGAGTTTTCCATTTTACAATGTAGCTGCACTTTCTTTCAAGTTCGCAGATATATATAGCATCCACTGTAGTTCTTTACTCCGAGAACCAGTGCATTTGTTTGTTAACATTTTACCATATTTTTAAGCAAAAAAAATCTTTCAATTTACGGTAGTGACTCTCTAATGCCACACATTTAAGTTGTTACTAGAACTCTCTACATTATTGAAAGTAGTTGTACTTCATATCTCACTCTTTGTGGCATTTTATGAATGTTTTTTTTCACCTGTACACATTACATTATCTGTAGTTTTGTAGCTTTCAACTTGTTTCTAGATGTTCTATCATTTGCGACTATGGAATTGTTCGACTTTTTCTAGTTTGTAGTTGGCTTTTCTGCATAGAGATCATTCGCATACAGACCACATCACGACTCTTCACTAGCGACCAAAGAAAAAGTAACGTTACTGCACTAGCCAATGAATTGTCCTTATTTTTAAAGTCAATGATATTACCTAAAATCTTGAACTTCGCCACTGTTCCTTCGCCGCCTTTTTATGCAATTTTACCTATCCGCAGTATCTTCAAAACTTCAGCTTTATATTTCTTCATTATTTCAAGTGCATTAATCAATATATCCATTAGCTATTAGCTAGCTTTATTTAGCCTATAGCTCATGTTTTCTTCAGTAGATCTACAATTATGTTAATCATGGTGTAGGATTTTCAAATTCTTTTATTATAAATACAAACTAAAAAAATACAAAACAATGAATAATTTCAACACGTTTATAGTTTGGTAGAAAAAATTGCACACAGTGGCTTTCCTGTATAAAAAGGGTATTTCACTTCAAGATTTACAGTTCTATACGAAAGAGTTTTGGCAATTGCTTTCAGGTTTGTTTGGAAGAGCATTGCAATATACATTCATAATTCCTCACTTTCACACCTACATTTGTGTTTGCATTTTGGATTGAAGTTGTATGACTGTCAGAGCACTTAGTATCACTTCGATACACAACACAGTGATCAAATTCTAAAATATTTCAGATAAAACTATCATTACTTTATATATTATTTTAATGCTGCAGAATTCGCAGATCGCATCCTGTGGTTCAACCTCCCAAAATTCTGTGGTTTTTCGATCTGTGGAGGCGAAGGAATGGCGGTATAGGTGAGCACTCCAGCTCCGGAGTTATGTATGGTGCAAAAACTACTAACTGAATCAATGGAAGGGAACTGTTTTGGTATGTCTAAATTCAGATCCACGTTGCCTTGTTCGAGTGTAAACTCATTTGGCACGGTAGATTCTAACAAGACTGAATTTTCAATTTTACATTCAGAAGGCTCCACAGAAGATGTCAAAACGCTTGTGCACTCGGTATCGTCGCAGCTCAGTGCAAACCCGCTGGCAGGACGAGATGACATTCCGCTATCTGTCGTGTTGTAACTTGCGCTCCTATATATTGGTGATTTTGAATTTTCAACGGGTGAATGCAGTCTACAATATTGTTCCAAATTATCAGTCGAAATAGGATATTCCGCAACACTCGAATGCGATTTAGCTCTTGGTAAACCTACACTTGATTTCTTTAAAGTTTTCACAGGAAAAGTGCTGCTTCTTTCACCTAACAAAAGACGTGAACTGTTTGCACTGGCCGCAACAAAATCTTCGTATGCAGAAGTAGAATGCATATAGTCACCTACTATTTGATCAGTGACATTCAGCAGGTCAAACTCTGAAACGTGTTGCCGTATCGAGTGCCCGCAAGCCGACCTCGCACGTACAGGCGGAAGGGTTTGAGGTGTCGGTGGACGTGGATCATACATATCCGTTAATAAATTCGAAGGAAAATGAGAGGCTTTGTATCGGATAGCATCTTGCTTGGGTTTTGGTGTTAATACCGTGTCTTTCAGTAACTGTTTTTCAAGCTTGCTTCTTTCATTTCTCAGTTCTGCAATGCTGGGTTCTTCGACAGGCTGATCTACAGCAAAGTTGTGGCCTTCTTCTACGCAACTCTGCTCAAAAATGAAACATAGGAATGCATAACAATACTTTTGATATGTAAACCCTTCACATCCTCAGTTACCCGTAAAAATTCGATATCCTCTGTGAGTATGTCACTTTCATTTTGCAATGCATTCTTTAACACTTCTATTGGTTTATCGGCGTCTAAGATAGACACATTCTTAATTGCGTCACTCAGTTCATGATCACATAGAGAGGGTGCACATAGGTTCTTCTGCGAACTGCTCCTCATCGGAGTTGATGGCCTGTCGCCGTATGACACTGGAAAATGATTTAGACGGAGATAATTGATAAGATTAACTGATATGCCTGAATTTGGTAATCAGACATAGGGTACTGGATTGCAACCTTCAAAATAATTGGAATATGATATTACCCTGATAATAATACCTATGTCAATTTTTTATTTTTTATTTATTGACCAGGGGAAATATACCACCAACTGTTCATCTCTAAATTTATCATGGAAATAAATTTGGAGCATGGACATAGCATGTCTTACTGGTGTAGTCATAGGCGGAAATGCAAACTGCATCTTTTTAGCTAACTTTTTCAAGTCCAAGCCCCCCTTATGCTATAGGATTACATGTTTTCATTATCTATACACTTTGTGAGGTGTGTTGGCCTCGAGCAACGGAATAAAAATTATTTTCCTGTATATACCTTGCAGTGCTGAACTTTGCTTTGCATATATGAGAACAGATGGTTTGCAATCAAGGGAAATTCGTCCATCATTTTCTTTTTCTTCTAAACTCTGATTGATCAAATGAAAAAAAAAAAATCATAAATCACTTGAATTTGACATGAAGATAGTTCCAATTAACCTTGATTAACAATCGTATCTCTTTTGTTAACAGTTCTCTTTGATGCGGAGGTTCTGGAAGACTGGAGGCTCGTTTCGAAGGATGTCTATACGATCTTTCTGTGATATCGTTCCAAATTTCTAGGAGTGTTTCAAGCTGTTCACAACCAAGGTGAATCTTAATTGATTGTTCAGATTTTTTTTGGGAATAATTTCATTTATACCGACCTCAAAACGAAGGTCGTTGCAGTAATCGATCTTGGATTCACCTAGACAGGAACGAACTACTGGTAATTTTTCAGGAGCCACTGATTCTTCGACAAGTTTCCAAACGGAAAGTGGCGGAGTGTACGGTCCCAATTCATTCATTCCTTATCTAGCACTACAATATTTTTGTTAAAGATCTGTTTTTAACAGATAAACAATTCGAACTGGGAACGAATGAAACTTGCTTCATGGTACCATAGTTACCAAGAATTATCGTCACATAAATCGGATCACTACGAGGCAGGTACCGTTACTTACTTTACACTTTATAGTTTACACGTTTCCTAATACTCTATGCACGAAATTGTTGTATGATTAAGCTTTATGGTGCTAAGTTGATATTCTACAAGTTTATAGACATCAATGTTTGAGAAAGATTTTAGCATCAGGTAGATAAATGGTGCAGATACGAATCGTCCAAATGTTACGGTACCATTTTGTGTTCAATTTTGTTTCTACTTATTAGTGTAACTTGCAGCGTATGTGGGGTAACGTTAAAACATAGTATTTAATGACTATGATTGATACATTTCGGTTTATTTAATTTTTTCGTGATCCAAATGAATTTGAGTACTTTGCCTAGTGATCACGCATTATCCAACCCTCAAGTGTAGTAACTGCTTACCGTAATCAACTAGCGGTTTGTGGTAATTGGCAATATGGAGTCAGTAACGTCCCAATATAAATGCGAGAATCTGTTTTCGAAACCGCTAGGTTTGCATTTCTACATTCCCTCATTCCTTTTTTCTTTATTCGCAAGCCAAAATATCTTCATCGCTTGCGTTTGAACCCACACTTCTATAAGTATAGAAAAAACTATTACTACCGATGCGGAATTATATTTTCCTGTGCCGGAACTTTCACTGCACTTATTTGACACTTGTTAAGAATACAGCATTAAATAAAATGCGATATCTTTTCGAATCTCAGGGCCAACTTCATGACTGAAATATATTATATACTGTACGTTCTTTATGGAAGCCTGGGAAACAGGAGTGCATGTCTAGCTTCAAGCTCGAATTCTTAGAACTTTTTGTAAGGACATACGCGACAATATTTCAATAGAGTGAAAAAATTGCAAATTGTGTTCCAAGAAAATACTGTCGATTCAAAAATGCATATGCCCAATGTTGCAAGTAATGTATTATTTTATCGTTTTCTTCCTACTGGAATATGTAATCGAGAGTTGGCTTGCGATAAAGAATTTTGTATTATTATTTGTTGATATTTTGTTGTACTGTACAGCAATTAATTTTATGCGATCATTCCTGGTAACCAAATGTGATTATCTTATATTCCCACCTCCTGGGCAGTGTTTCAGCACCATATTGACATTCGTTTCACTGCAGGAAGAGGACAATCCGTGCTGTATTAGTTCCTAACTATTAATACCATATCGCAGCAGAGAATACAAGTATCTGAATCTAACTGCATTTCTGTAAGATACAAGTGGTATTAGACTTGAGTTACTTGCTTCGTAATAGGAAGAGACCGGCAACCAACAGTCATGTCTTCTTAACTCAGATAATGCAATTCGAAACGTGGGTTGACGATCATACCGAACATTTCCTTGCATAGTTTCCGCTCAGCTTATCTACCCACTGTGCTTCTCGCGCTTAAATAGCACGTAACGTCGCCGCTTTTGCTTCCTCCATGAAGGCTATTACTCCTTTTAATTAATTGCTATTCATTTCAACACAATACTTCAGTTCGTCTCTCACGTCGTACTAGCTACACCGATACAGCGGTCCAGTACAGTAGTTAAATTTCGCTTCAGAAAGATATGGTTTTATCTTAGACTTTCAGTATCTGCTTTTCAGTGTCATGGTAGCTTTGAGATATCCACGTTGGGATGCGAATTAGATTGGGTAAAGTGAGCGTTATTAAACATACAGGTTTAGTGATGTGTGGGCTGCCTTCTCGTAAGCGTAATAAAAATAGAACAGCACAAGCACTTGAACTTGAATATACGCTTGAGCCGTTTCCTATTTCCCTTTTCTTCTCTAACGGCGACCCTATGACGAATACGTTTCTTTCTTTTGCTTCTCCGTCCACTAGTAACAAACAAATAAAGCGTTCTGGTCGTGCGGTCATTGGCAAGTATACAGAATGATTTTTTCTCGAGAGAAGGTTCACTAGTAGTAAGAACAACGATGAGATATGAAGTGAGCTACTACCTTTATTAACAGCATCAGCTTGTTTTATTGAGCAGTGTTCTTGTAATTTGTGTGCTTCTGTCTGATTACTTACCCTGAGAACCGCTGATTTAGTCGACTTTTTCAAACTGGTGCTACAAATCTAGACGCAGATGTCTGCGAACCAACTACCAAATTTATTATGTCGCGGAGAAAACAAGACAATCCACAGCAGCTCCGAATTGGTAAGTACTTATGATCTACGTTTTGCGAGATACAGTTAATATACAGTGTAGTACGAAGAAATATATATATATATTTGGAATTGAGAATTGTGGACACCTTACCCCTGTTCGCCTTAACACGTATTATGTTGCGCGAAAAGAAATGGTGTACTAGTCTGCAGGTTCTTCAGCGTAGCATTTACCGAATGTGAAAGCTTGAAAACTCTGAAATGTACTATACATTGAAGGATAATGGTCAAAGTACTATACGTACATACAGACACAATATGGCTTTTCCCATCATCTTAGGAGTAGCGATGACCGCAATTTACGCAACGCTCCTCAATTTCTTTCGTTTTACTCGCTCGTAGAAAGTGTATCTTTGTTATTAGGTAAGTGAGATGCGCGATGCGGCACGCGCGCACACACACAGTGTCTCGCCGAGGAGACCTTGACAGTGGACAGGCGTCGAAAACAGGGCGACTATGAGTTTATGTAGTCATGCGTAACGTACGAAATGTGCTGTGTAAAGCATTCTTGAATTTAACTTCTTTCTACCTTAAAACAATATTGATCTAGCTAGTCGAATTAAATTTGGAAACGAAATAGTGTATATTCTCTCACCTACCAGGTTTAAGATATGTTTGCCAGAATCCATGAATTCGTGAGACATGTTAATTGCAACACAGAACATCCCCGTTTAAACTTTAGAGAAATTACGGTACGTTTATAAGTTCGCTATCGTCATTACAAAGCTGCAGTACAGTCATTGTATGCATTTAAATTAAGATAGTTATTGCATTATTTCTTTCTTGTATTCGCTTGTATATGGCAACAATTCCAAACTGTAGTCTCGTGATTTATGGGCACTACATTAATTTGAATCATGTATCCGGTTTGAACCGGAAAGCATTGCGTTTCGCTGCTATCTTATGTAATATGGAGGGCAACTGTGGGACACGTTGAGATACATGGATCATTCTACCACACAGAATCATAAAGCTTTTAACGGTCCAGTATTTACTCTATACATTACACGAGATGCAATGCTGTGATCCTACTCCTTGCAAAACATTCGTTTAATCGCCATAGGCTATATATTCAAGCTTTAAAACAAGCTTTAAAATTTTCGCCCAAAATTCATAATATTGTGGATATCCATCCTTTTAGATAACTGCTGCTTATATGGAACTCTGTTTTATACCGTTTTGTCGTTTCTCCTATAATTAAATATGCACAATCAATTGCATTTCAATTCACGAGAATATTTGACCAATAGATGTTTTTGACCAAAGTAGCGAGAAGGTAGGTTTTGAATTTCTTTGTAAATCTCGATGATTAAATGGAACAGGCCACAGTGCAGCACCATAGGCTTAACATTGTTTTGAGAAAGGAAAGGACTTGGTGATTTTTAATAATTAGGATCGCGGATGCTCGTTATGTGCGTAACTCAGTTGTTGCTACTTTTAATATATCCCATAGCTCTTCGTTCTCTATGAAGAGTGCAAAAAAGAGTGTGTGTGGAGCGTCGAGATCTGTTTGGAAATTTTCCAAATTTTGACAGCTACGGAAATTGGCTGTACAAACGAAGTTATGTACTAAATATATTATAATTCACATAGTAATGATTGACCCGTCGCAATTGAGAGTCACAGTGAACAAGCCCTTTGTTTTAAATTCAGTATACTTAGCAAATAATCGCTGGCTAGCAAATCTGAAAGAGAGTGCAAACGTTGATAAAGAATGAGTCAGTTGGTACGCTATTCGTTGTTTATCTGTCTACCTTCAAAACGGCTACGGTACATAAGTACTGGTCAAGAAGTCTGCTTAGAAAAGTTGTGAGGGAGGTTGTGATGTCTATTCTTTCTCCACGTTTTTCAGGTAGCTTTGAGTTCGTAGCATTTAAGTTGATCTCTTTTAACGAAGTATTGCTCGAATCGCACGTTGGTAAATTCAATAGTTAAGTAGTCTAGTAATTATAGGTCAAGAACTGTCTCTTACGAAACCCACTTAGGTTAGGTTTATCAGACCCTTACCTAACGTAACCTGGTGTTTTCGAAGAAGCGTCACTACGTAACTTGTATGTATTATACTACTTAACATGTACTAAGCCCCCTTCCCCTCCCAGCTCCACATTGAATTTCGAATGTTCACCGTATTTAATATTATTTGACCTGCTGCTGTATCATATCACATACACTTTTCATTACCAGATGTTTTTTTTTACTATAACCACAACAATTCTTGAAGCATAGCGCACGAATACTTCCAGATGGCCCTTCTTAATGATGTAAGTAATTGCTCCCATATGCTGAGCCATCAATGGACATGCATGTCGAAAGATTAACTAAATAAAGTGCTAGGCAATGGCAAGTGCATAGTGTGGTTGGAATATTGAAAGATAGTGGAGGTTCGAGATTCGAAGAGAACAATACCAGTCAGTTCAGTCGCTTAGAAGCTATTTTAGTTGTTGAAAGATGTAACATTATATTTCTGGACCGTCTGTGTGGTCGTCTTTTGTTTTCATTTTCGAAATGAATCATATTATAGTTGAGAATTAGTGTTAAGGTACCATATTCAATGAAGCTTAAACTGTAATTTATTGATGTTACACTGTACTGCATTAGATTATATTGGTAAAGATTCGAACCAAATGTTTTACTGACCTAGAATTCCTGACCTAGAGTCACTGGAAGGGTCAAAGGGTAGTTAGTGTTATGGTTTCGTGCATTTCTGTCGAATTTTTAAATTCCATGCTGCTTATAGATGATCCCTGCGACGAAACGTCTAACGTGATGGAAAGTGATGTTATCATCGAAGAGAGTAAAGATATGCAACCTATCCAAGAATGTGCCGACGAAAACATCTTTCCCGAGATCAAGGAGGATTTTCTTACGTGTGGAACATGCGGAAAAACCTTCTTCTTATCGAAAATCGTTGATTTTATTCGGGTAATACCAACTAGTGAATTAGTTTCCATAAAAATAGCTCTCTCGATTTTGAAATTTTTCTGATCTCTTGAGTCTGTGTAATTATCTGATAATTTCTATGTTCATTTTATGTTTTCAGCATAAGCAAGCAAGTTGCAGCATTATAGAAGGCGTTCATCGTGATTTCCGAAGTAATTTCATTAGAAAATCTCAACTGAAACCTGAGTACATACGCAGGATCTCAGACAACGGCCCAATCCTTGACTTGAATTTACCTTCACTCAATGCTGTATCTCTTTCCTCCACGAAGTCGCAGTCAACACAAAGTTCTTTGCATGGGGATGAAATCGTTCCTGGTTCTTCTCCAGAAAACTATCAGCATGTACGTATTATACATCTATATTTTTTTTCATGGGAAAACGTGAAAACATATTGGTGATTTGAATATAAAGATGAAGTGAAATGTGTAATTACCCCCTACTGCATGCACACTCATTAACTCGAACTCACAACACACTCATTAACTCACTCAACTAACATAATAGTTTGTGGAAGCAAAAAATTCAACACATAAAAGACTAAGATACACATCAAATGCACTTCGAGTGCACAGTAGTTTCCAACTTCGACGATGCTACATTTCTTTTTGTAAATGAGGCCGCATGTGAAGTGTAAGTACTGTATCTAGAATGTGAGGCCGATTCAAAAATGAAGAAAATTTTCAACGTTTCCAGGTTGGGTTATAATTGGTTACGTAATTCACGTACGTGTTTCAACGTACTGTTCGTCCGTACTTCACTGTTTAGGTCCGGAAAGTTGTACATTAGATTCATTTACCAACTGAACATTTTATTAAGCGCTTGGCGTTGTTCCACTGTTAACTAATGAAATTTATACTTCGTACGGTGCACGTAGTGGCCATTTTTATAATAATGACATTTTTTTGAATATCCCTTCTCGGTTTTCTTGGCCGATAATTACGGCATGTTTATTTTAACTAACAATGCCACAGTACTCGTACAACTTGATCCGCTCCTGCTCCCATACGTTGCCGAATGATATTATTACTTAATGTAATTAAAAAGGAGGCGCACCACCTTATATGAATGTCTGCTTACCTGCTCACAGAACATCCGTGTAGGTGCTCCGAGACACGAAGACCTCAACAAATTACCACACGAAAGTATGGGAGCAAGCGAAGCTAATTCCAATAGCTTTCACTGCGGTATACAGAAAAAATCGTTTTCGCCTCCGCGTTATCAGTATCCCTATCAAGCGAAGAACCCGAACCGACATATGATTGGAAGAATGGAATCAACGACCGAGTTTCCCTCTAATCATTATCCAGGTTAGATCCTTTTTTCTTCCATAGCAGTTGCATTCAGCGGTATATCTAAGGTTTGACAGGTATGGCGCATGCCCTAGGGCGCTAGGGCGCTACATGAGGCTACCTTATAAGGTAGAGTATGCTATGGTTGTATGTCCGTGAGGGATTCACAGGGCTATGACAATCGTATGGAGCTTACAGTAGGATGTCAATCAGGCCCATCAGTCCTGTTTAAAACGTATTTTTGAGTCGGAGTCGGAATTAAATATGAACGATATGTTTCCGAACTTGCGCAATAGTAGTTACCTGAAAAAAATGACATTCTTTCAGAAATTTTAGCTGCAAAGTTACAGCATACAGACAGATTTTTTCTCCCTTTAAATAATTTTTGATTGAAACGACAATTGCTAAAGAAGTAGCACTTACCGGTTCCGTGGAAGCGCAGCTGGTAAATTGAAGTTATCGGTCAAGTGCCATGGTCAAGGACTTGGTGGCGACACGGAGTCCGACTAGCGTGAGGCTTTTTGTTTCAAGTGTCCAGAAAAAATGCGCTAAAGCCACAAATAGCGTGCCAGTTGTTCGTTAGTTATTCTTAGGAATTATCAAGTGAAATAAATATTCACCGAGGATGAAATTTTGAAAATTCTACTCAAAGTTATTCGTTTTTTTGCGCAGAGAATAATCGTTTATATACATGCACTGTATATTATTGAAATTTGAATCCCTAACACAGAATAGAGATTCATCTTGTCAAAACAATGTATATAATATGTCAATTTATAATTTATAGTTTGAACAAAGTGTTTGAAAGGATATTGAGTGCTGTATAGTTATTTATATTTCATAATGGAGCTACAATTGTGTTGCTTCTCTCTAGTCTAGTGTAAGCATCCTATCCTTTTCGTATTACTTTTTCTTTCCATGGAGACTTTGCCAAACCCGAGATTCAGTTCCAAAGTGCACGCTAAAATTTCGCGTCCGTGGTATGCTTCTAGTCTCTTTAGTTTGAAGCCGTATGAAATGTGAATATATTTAGGTAATGAAAACGTTTGTCAGCCTATCCTGTGAGAATGATTTAAAGTCTTATTCAGTACCGCTAATTATTTATTTCCCAACTGATTATCGTAGGCGGTTTATATCTCCATACCACAGTCCTTGTCACATTTTCCCAGCACTAAAAATCCCGAGTATTCGTACAGATTCGACATTGTAGCTAACTTGGTAGCCAGTATCTGTCAAAGCTGACGTACTTGCGGTATTTTGATCTGGAAATTTTGATACGCGTTCGATTTTGTACTAAAAATGCAACTTATTGTCCAAAAAAATAAAAATGCTCCAGTGTTCAAAATGTATCTAAGTATACAAAAATGCTGCAGAATCTCATTTTAATCTTTGAATAAGTTGAGTTGCACTTTTCCCCTTGCAATCTGTGCACCGAAAGCTAGAAAGGACCTCTAATTACACCGGCTGAGAGGTTTAAAATCTCTTGCGATTGATATTGTCCCACAAATGATCGCTTCAATCATTAATAATTAATAGTAACCTTTAAACAGTAGCCTGTCTAGGTTAAAAATTAAAATAAAACACTTTAATATGCGTTTCGAAATCGTCAATATACTTAAGTAACATAGACCAATTACTGTTGGTTATGAGCGATTACAGCTTTCTATTGAATATATACCCCGATTGTGTTAACATGGAGTTCGGTTTGGAAGAAAACAATGTTTAAATAACGATTTCATCTTCGGCTATCATTATATTGATGAGGAGCAGCATTTATTAGCACAATGCTTGTGTAACGAACAGTTAGGGCTATCAATTTCTGTATTGTACTGTATTACATTGTAAGAGAAGTCTACCATAACACGTTGGTGAATTGTATGATCCGTGTGTGTGTATTGAGCGCGAGTTTCTTTTTTATCTTTGTGGTCACTGCCTATTGGTCGGTAGTCCGTCGTTGCTCGCGCAAACTCTGTATGGCTTTGGGGTAATTCGTTTTCTGAAACGCAATACTGTCACGTACGACGGCAATGGCTGTTGAAAGCGACCAACGGTCGCTCATCGCTTTTTTTCTCTTTCCTTATACTCTCGGACTTGCACGAGAGCACGAAAACGTCTGACCCTTCGCCAACTCTTTTCTGTCTTCCCCCGTGTTTTCTTTCGCAAGTTTGATCAGTGACGCTACTGCTGCTTTATACCGCAATTATGCAATGTATCCTTCCGCAAAGGACGTTTTTAAGTCACGTTGGTGTATCTGCTATCAATAAAGTTCGTGGTTATCTCACGGGCCGTCGAAAACGGTTGGATTTGTGCAGTAATTAATACGACTAATCATGACTATCATTGCCTGTAATTACTACCTTACCGTAGGCTATTGTCTGTAATATTGTTTAAACGCAAGTGGATTACGTCCATGTATTATTATATTACTGTGCATTATAAATCCTAATGGTTGCTAATATATTAATCTGTATAAAAATTTGAAAATTTGTCATTAGATAATTGTATTGTGTTTATAGTCGAGTAGAAATGGTTAAAAAAACATCAATGGGCCGCAGAACTTTCTAAGGGAGGAATTACTTGAAAATGAAATTTTGGGGAATACAGAAGCTCAATGAGGCATTCACTGACACATACAATATGCAGGAATGTAAACATTTACAATAAATACATCGGTTGCGATTCTGCTGTTCATGCAACTTTTAAAATCATCCGTACAGTGTGTCCAAAAATTATAATTAATTAGCCACAGCAGCTGTCAGACAGTAAACGCGGCCGTTGACATTACCCACCGTACGAATCTAAATCAACACTTATGGTGTCAGTTTGCTGCTTTCCGGCCGGGAATATAGTGCTGCTCATCGCTGGAGCCGGAGCTTTCTCTGACACCCTGATACATGCCTATTTCCTCATATGTGATTGCTCATTACTTTTTTAACGTCGTTAATTCAGTCCATCAGAATACAATTGATGTATCGGCTAGTTGATGAAAGTAAAAAGTATAGGGTATTCAGCATAATATGGCTGTAATTGTGACACGTCATAAGGACCAAATCCTTATCATGCCTAAAAGACACCTTTAATTTATAAAGTTGCTAGTGTCTCGACTTTTTACTACTTAAAGGCTTAAGCCTTAAAGCGCGTGTTAAAATAAGTAGCAAAAAAATGTTGTACCTGCAACTTGTCGCCGTTTGTGTGATTTTTTGAAAAAAGAAATGCGGGAAATTTCAAACTAACTACACGCATGGGTATAAGATGCGTGTGAAATGTACTGTTAGGGTATGAAATGCTTCGAATTCAGATAGAGGGCAAGGTCTCTGTTGATATTCTACGTTGCGAAAATGTGCATGCTTAACAAGGATTTAACTCGGATATTAGACGTAGCACTTGGCTACCTGCTACCTCAAACATAAGACTGCAGGTTGAGCGCGCAAGATGTGCGTGACTGAGAGTGATCAGGTCATGCTCTCCACGGTCTGGTGGAATTTTTAAAGTTGAAGTTCAGTGCTAAATAGTTCTGATTAACGACTACAAAACCAACGCAGCTGAACGAACTTGTGAACAATTTGTGTCCTGTTTGCTGCTGATTTACGGTTCAATGACGATTGGTAGAAAGACAATTGTTCCAAAGGACATTTTACCGAAAACACAATTTGTCAAAAGAATGTAGCGATATCTGCAATGTAATATAAAATTCGTTGAAGGTCTGGTTGAGGTTTACCTTGTTCAATTTGAAAATGCAGAATCGGTTGCATATATTTACGGAAAAGAATGCTTTAACATAAATACTATCAGAGTTTCTCGTAAATAACAGGCGTATATTCGGATGAGTTTTCCGTACAAACGTCGATGAGCCGTTCATTTGTTTCTCAAATGAATGACCTGTTTACATTGTGAGCTACAACAATTTCAATATAGATGAAAAATACACCATATCGTTCGCAGTTGAAGCGATCTCCTGTTTATAAGCCCATGGGCGTTTGAATGTGAATAAAGTTTGCATTCCTCGTACCCTGATTTCCAAATTATAGCCATGGGTTTATTTACGGAAAACTATGGTACATGCCATCGATATACCACGGAAGTTGAAAAAAATAAATATCGAGGGTTTGTCTGCCGCGGTAAATAATAATCCATCTTCCATAGTGCAGACATTTTCGTTATTCGAAATATAGTCATCAAAAAGGAATATTTGAAACGTGTGGGTGAACGAAATGATCCTATTGTGCATGTACAGCTCCTACTGTACTGGTTAGAACATGCTATCTTATCAAACTATTGTATAAATAACAATTGTCGGGAAATTATTGTCGATGAAGTTCTGATCATTTGTTCATAGTAGAGCTCATTGTGAATACTGTACAGTGTACATGGTTGTAATGGTATTGTTCGTTTATCGAGAGGAGATCACTGTGAATAATTGTAAAGGCAGTGAATAAGCTACCGGGTAGCTGCTACCCCATAACAATGGCCGAATTGGGACTTAATGCTTAAGTGCAATGCAGCATATGACCATTGTTCGGACTAGTAGCGTTGTTTTGAACAATTATTTGAAATTCAATTCAACTCTAGCTGAAAGTAATGTAGCGCTTCATTAAAAATGCTCCTGATAGGCCATATAATAATACAAATCTTATACACATTTATTAATATTTTGATACATCACGATGACTACATCTTATCACTGTGATATATTTATGGTGGAAATGATTATGAGGAACTAGAAGAACGCTATTGATTCCTCTCTATGTGGGAGTTGAGTTTGTCGAATAGGAACAAAGATTTTTAACGATAGCAGTGGACTACAATATCGTTCATATACTACGTGCTAATATTAAAGTACTGTTGAAGCGTTCAGATTAGCTATTGCAATGGTAGTAAAAATGTGTGACAGTAAGCATCTCCGGCATTTCCTGAAGGCTTGCGGATGCGATTCTGGCGTTTGCGGCATCCGTTTTCGTAAGCAGTTTGAGAAGACGTTCAACCTAAGCGCCAAAACACTATAAGAATCCTACCACTTTGTAAAAAAATCATATAGTAGTAGCCTAAAGGTTATATGGGATTGTCGTTAGACTTTTACCGACTATATCTCGCAAATCATACTTTCGATATACTGTATACCCTAATTCGATTGATAATGCTTCGGATTACTGTATCTCAATGCCTATATACCCGTTCTAAAGAGCGTGAACATAACTATGTTGTCAATGAAACCCTTCTTGTTTTTAGATAATCTGCACTCCCCTCGATCTTCCACATCTCCAATGTTAGACAAGTACGTTTGCCGAGACTGCAAGAGGGAATACTCACATTTGACAGCATTGCTTACACACGTGGACGAAGTTCACGGCGTTAAGCTGGTGTTGGGAAACAGGACATCGACAGAACTGGGAGTTGCTCAGCTATCTCCCGGAGACGTTGTCGTTAACCAAGCAACCGAAAACGTAAAATTATTAATTTATGCATTTTCAATCATTCTAATCATCAATCATTTTAATCATCATTTAATCAAGGGTTTGGAAACAGTTCATTGTAGGAATTTTGGATCCCGAATAATGTATTAGAGAAAGGAAATAATGCTTACAACCAAAAATATAATTTTATTTTCAGCAGCCGTGGGGCCAACTCCCTGCAGAAACCTCATCTGCATTACTCCAAGAGATTGTAAACAGAGATGGTCGTCCTTTACACCATCCTGCTGGATCAAACACCTCGCCTGCCAGAGTAGGTTCCTCCATATATTCGGAAATTATAAGACACGTTGCTTCAAAATCTGGTTCTAACACAATTAACGAGGTTTTGTCTGGCCGACATTTGAATGGCAGCTTGTCTGTGGATACAGATCATGCCAATGGTAATTTTTCCGACTCGGCTGCACTAGAGTTATGGTACAAGGCTAACAAACAGAATTATTCCAATCGGCTTCGGCAGTTAGCCACGCATCAGTCACACTTTCCTTCAGTCGAAGTAGCTCCAGCAGCCATTCAGCAACAACAACAAACATCTATGGAAAAAGTTATGAAGAACACTAACCTATCTCCCTTGTTAAGATCAAATCAGTTCAGAAAAAATCAAATCCTACTACATGATCGACCCATTGCTTCGTCCTGTTTCCAGCGGTTCGGAGGGAATACACCTCCTGCTGAAGGCTTACTGACCAAAGTTAGGTCGCCAGATAAGATTCCCTGCAGTAACAATTCGGTTTTCACTCACACTAGCACAAATGGCGATCTTCGCTTCGCTTTGGAAAACAACAGAGCTCTTGAAACAGATCCAGTTTATATGGATTCATCGTCTAACGATCCAGCAGCTCAAAGAAAATCAGATTTAAGGTGTGAAGAGTTGAAAAATGAGAAGAGTGAAGAGAAAGTGAGAATATGTAATGGTTCTTTGAATGAAAAAGATGGTAATACAAGACAATGTCAATTCTGTGGTAAAAAGTTTAAGTTTGCCAGTAATCTTGAAGTGCACCTTCAAACGGACCCTACATGCCGATCCATTTCTTCAGCGACATGCACTGAAGGAGTCCCAGCTCGACAGAATGCGAAGGATAACTTGGACAACACTTCTATAGAAATCCCATACCAAACAAGAAAAAATAGCCAAGGTTCTGACAACGTGTTTGAATCTAGGTATGACGATACTGCATCCTTGGGCATGTGGAACAGCGCTAATGGTAACGATTCCAATGGGTCAGCTCGCTTTTTAAAAGACCAACAGCAAGAGAATAGTCGTGGAAGTGACTGGCTTGATGCAAAGCAAGTAGGGACATCCGCTTCACGGCCGCATTCCAACGTAGGTCAGGAGGATATTGGAAGAGATGATTACAACATCTATTCTAGCCCGAGACGTCGTCATTCAGATGATGTCAGTGCAAACAAGCCTGCGAATGAAATGGAATTTCAGCCACCATTCATATCTTTGCCATTCAACACAGGTAGTTCTAACTCATCGCCTTCGTTACCCATCTTGCTGCCGCAACGAAGGCTGTCTGCTCCTTTTTCACGTCGTCCATTGTCTCCTAGCGATGAGAGCAATGTAGTAGACCTGAATATCAAAACAGAACCATCTTCACCCGTTCCAGGCATGCCTCCAAAATTACTGAGGATCGATAGCAAGGACGAGTTAGAAAAATACAAGCAACCTCAGCCAGATATATCCGACGAAAACCGGTTTATTCAGCTGAATCGACACGATAATGATATCGGGCGCAGATTGCCAATGCCCTCTTTACTCTCCCATCCATCGACTCCGCAAAATTCAGACCAAGCAACAATGTTGTCGAAGATAATTCAACAGTACCAGATGAATAACATCCGAAACGATGTGGAGAATGATAGGTTATTACTATGCCATCATGATTCCTCACACCCAGCAACATTGGCAAAACGGCGACGTGAATCTCTCCCAAATATGCTGCCACGTGACGTAGATCTCTCTCGACTGCTGCAAAGGAATAACAGCATACCTACCGTACAGAATCGTTCACCCAGTGTCGATGGAGCCAATCGCCTGTCTTCGACCGCTAGCTCTCGAAGTACTCCTCCGAGTGCTGGTAATATTCCATAGCCTATTTTCTTAAGTATTGGTTTGACAAATCGCCACTCCACAAGAATCCCACTGCTAACTCACTTTGCCTCAGGGTTGCTTGATATAAATTGCTGAAAGTAGCAAGCTGAATGACTGGAAGTAGTTAATTTGTATTAAAAGTAGCTCAAGGATATGAGTGGATTAAATGATGAGCAGTAAGTCCTGTTTTCTTAAAGATAAAATTTGTTCCTCAAAATCGATGTCAAAATTCCATTCAAATTCTCGTTACGTAACTCACAAAAAGACCTGTTTAACCATGGCATCTAATAGTTAAGCTGTATACATTCAATGCAAACTCTTCAAGGTTAATTAGCATGGCTTCTCCAGAAGCATTCTTGATAGTTATAGCTATAATCATAATTACCAAGATTATTTGAAGAGAGTGCAATTCACTACTTCTGGCTCAATCTGGGAACCCTCCTTTGTATAAGCATGTGTTCCTCATTTTCCAAAAGATTAAACCAAAAGATTTTCTGCATTTGAAACATTGAGCTGAAGAAGTATGGTTAAGAAATGTGTATTTCAATTTCAGGTTTACCAGTTGCTGAAGGAAGGGAAGCCGGTGACTTACCAAATTATCCAATGGTCTCACCGTCATTCTATGATCGTCCAATCGTAACAATGGCAGGGCCATCAGCCATTGATCTGACCAAGTCGTCTGTCGCCGTATCTCCTTCTAAAAATGGTTCGTTGCCTACTGGAAGATCCATAGAGCTAGGTTCCCCGTTGCACTCGAATCAGCAGATTCATAACATGATGATGTTCCAACAAATGAGCCAAGCTCTTATGGCAGCTAACAATTCGCAAACGACTTCAGTAAGCACAAGTCATTCCACCATAGGCAAACCTGGCTTTAACTATGCACGACCCACCATGCACCAGGGCGGGAGGCGATCTCCGATCATGCACACTCCCTCATTGTACAGCAGAAACAGATGGATGAACTCTTCGAGAACTAACTCTATGAACCAGAGACAAACTCATAACAGAACTGGCAGACTGGACCATCATCCGACACGATCACGTGGTTCGGGACGCAATGACACTTGTCAGTATTGTGGAAAGGTAATAATCTGTTTCCATTGCAATTTGACACGGTACTAATTGTACCATGTACAAAGAGGGAATCGCTTCGTCCCAAAATTGTTTGTGTTCCATTGCTGCAGTTCAGTCAAGCAAAACTGCTGATTTAGCATTTTGAAACAATAAGACAACAATAATAATGTTTCATATAGCAACAAATCAGTCTTTATTTTTCATTTTTGAAGACAAAATAGGGTTTCAAATCGCCAATAACATATTACAATAGGTTTAGTAAGGCTATGGTATTTAGCTGCCTTTCTTTTATCGCTTTTTCCATTCACTAGATTTATTATCAACACAACAATTGCATTTCAGATTTTCAAGAACACGTCTAATTTGACAGTCCATAGACGAATGCACACTGGCGAAAGGCCATACAAATGCCGATTGTGCGATTACGCCTGCGCACAGTCTAGCAAACTGACGAGACACATGCGAACTCACGGCATCAACGGTCGCGAAGTTTACAAATGCGATATATGCAACATGCCATTCTCTGTTTACAGCACTTTAGAGAAGCACGTCAAGAAACATCATGGCGAAACAATGAGAGGTAAGAAGTATGAGGAGGAAAATATGATCGAATGTCCCATAGCTCCGCAAATAGCTCCGATTACAGAAGCGGGTCATCAAAAAAATAACATAGGAAGTTCGGGACCGCTCAAGTATGGAAACATTTTGCTTCCGTCGTCACATGGCTCAGCTGGCATGGTTCCCTTAGTTTCGTCCGGAGAGAATTCACCCACCTCAACTTTAGTCAACTTCTCCAATCAGGCAACGAAGCAAGCGAATAGTATGGTACCGTCCGTCAACAACTCCATGTTAGCTGTGAAAACAGAGTAAGTCTACAATTCAAATTTTGTGGAAGATAATTTTTTTCTTTGAAATAAATGTTGATCTATAGGTTTTCAAGAGTAAGGTGCATGCTAGTATAGGAGCAATTAATGCTTGTGCTACTGTTATATGTTTAGTTCCATTGTAATTTTTATTTTTGGTTCCGATTGATTTTGATTTGTGCCTAATTTCACGCTTTTAAAAAGCTTTCTTGCATAGTAAAAGTACATTATTCATTATTTTAGTTCACGTGGCCAAAGGAGCCTATAAGCCTTTCTTTTTTAATTGTAGTAGTGTCATAGTGTGTTTGATACATCTATGCGAATGGTGCTTTAGTAATCAATCAAACTGACTTCAATTCAACATAATATACTCAAATTCAACTTTATTAATTAATAAACACACTCTGAGAGTACTAAAGAGCTAACATACTGGGTATGATTTTTAGCTAAATTTCTCCATTTACCTTAATCACATCTGTCTACCTGTTTTATATAAGAGAGACCCTAATCGATTGTTATAGACTTAGATGGGCTCTAAGCTTATATCAAATTGTCTTAAAAAATGTTGTTTTGAAAGCTGCAATTTGCACACTCAAGTACCGTAATGTTATAGGTAAATATATAAAACCCGACACTACCATCACATCTTGCTTTCATGCTTGTCATTATTAGCATAGAAGTGCTCGTACTATGTAGTTTTCCCTATAGCTTGCTTGTATGACAAGTACCGGTATATATTTTATATAGATATATGTATACGTGTGTATCTCAAGCTTGTTTGAAAAGTTTTAACTTCAAGAATGTATATAAAATGCTGTATGACAGCCCTTGCCTATAGGCAATACTATTTTTCTTCCTTTGAAACCATTTAGAAATTAATTTTAAAATATAACTTTTCAAAGTTCAATTCTACACCTGGAACTGTGCTGAGCTAAAAGCTAACATTTCCTCTTGTTCTTGCAATGCATATTTTCGAGTTCTTATCTTTAATAATAACAATGATCTTGCTTTCTTTTGTCATTAGCTTTTAACTAGTTGAATGAAAAAAAAATGCAACATTACTAGCGTTCAACATCTTGTGAAGTTTCATTTGCTATTTTTTAGCCCAAATGATTATGTCCTATTTAAAGCTATTTGTTCATTTATAATGATTGATAATACATTTGTAATTGTCTTATTCACAATGAAATGGACATCCTGGTCCATGTATATTAATGTAGCTGCAATTAAATATTTTACAGTAAATATTACAAAATCTTGTGAGAAACACTTATGTTGTTAGATGGTGATGGATAATACTAACCCTGTTGTTTTTTGTCTGATTCGGCAATGATATATTGTGATTACGTTTTTTAGGGCTTTATAACATTGCCATGTTAAGAAATTTGATTTCTGAGATTTACTGCATACTACTATGTAAATTGGTTCCATTATACAATAACTGATTATTTTGTTCCATAAGGTTTCTAACTATTTTCCTCTTTTCTTCAAATAGGCGTATAAATATGTTCCAGTGCTTAATTTAATGTGAATACTTAGTAAACCTTAAAATATTCAAGCATCGAATCATTTTGGCTACTAGGGCATGTGGACCTTTCTTTTTCTATTTTCGACTGGCCTGTTATTTCTTGTCTGTCTTGTTGTGTAAGCGGTTAACCAATGGTTCGAGGCAATACACATAAACAACTAGGCTACAGTATATAACTAATTTTACAGAATGACATGATATTGCTGAAAGATGCTCTCCTAAATATTTAGAAATTATTCATGTAAATAAATAAAATTGCTCTCTTTTTGATAAAAAAAAATGGTGCTACTGTACTTCTGCTCGCATATTATGATGATCTAATGATAATTTCAAGGGGTGGTTACTTTTTCTGAATCCTATCTTTCCAATGGTGCCATTTCGCTAGAAAAGCATGCGCTTCGCACTATAATTTATTTGTCTTCGGTGTTTGATTTACATGGAATCAGTGCGGTAGTATTTTTTACCTGGTAGCTAAGCTTTTCTGATAGATTGTGTAATATTCATTGTCCAACACTTTCTTTGTTGTGCTAATTTTCGTTTTTTCTGCTTATTTGATTTGAAAGTTTTAATACTTCATGCCTAATTTCTGTTCAACCAGAGCATGTTGTATGTGAAGGTATATTTAATACTGAAATTATACCGTTGGTGCCATGAGATGGTATAGCTGTGTTGATGAACAAATATATGAGTGCATAGCAGATCTTTAGTATTATATAGCAATTGTATAGCATGTGTCTGAGCACAGAATGTAGGACTGTTATACACCTTTGTTGTGTAAATTGGCATATGAGAATCTATTTACCTAGGGTTCAGAGTGTTATTAATTGGGATTCTGTAGGTACAAAAAGCGGAACTCAAGCAAGCAATGTTAGATTTCGATAGAGAGGAAAAGATATAATGGACTTCTTTTTTCCTATCCACGTGACCTGTAGTAGCAAATTTTGTGTACTCTATCCCCATCTAGTGGTAAAAAGGGCTTTCTTTGTTTCGTCACGCGATCTTTGAACCGAATGTTCAGTTGCATTATGGGTAATATTACCGCGAGACGCCATCTTATGTTCAGAAAGCCTTTCGTGCCGGCGCCCTCCAGTAAAGTAACTGCACATAAAAATAAAATACTCGATCCCACCAAAGGGCGGTGTGGGGCCGAAAATTTTCAACACTACGGTGCGTGTTTTGAATTTCCCACTGATTACGAATAGATCGTAAGAATAAAAGTGTTTTCGTATACCTAATAGACATTCAAAGGCGATTTTCAAATTAATTCACGCGGGGAAAATGGCGACGTGAAGCTTTCGCTATCGTGAGGTTGAGTCTTCGTCGGATGAGTCCATTAGGTAGTTAGATTATCGTGTTGTTAGCCATAATTGCTTTGCAAGACAAACTTACTGTATTATGGTTTATACAATGTTAGTGCTGAATATTTACTCTCTGATTAGCAAAAGTTGAAGTTTGCCTGTTGATAATTTTATTCTAATTGATGATTAGATCTTTATCGGGATATTCCCAATGTAAATTTTGCCTCATCTGTATTTTGTAAACAGTTGGCTAGGTTACATAGCGTATGCAATGTCTGACATACTGAAAACAGCAACTGAGAATGTTATTCCAAGTGAGGAATCATCTGAATCGAATCCCGTTGATGAATTGTTGGTATGTGTTAAATTTATTTTTGTTGATTTCAAATATTCAAGTAGTTTTTGAGATTCCTTCTGACATTATAGTGGAAACATATTTAAACTGGCTTCTGTACTATATAGTCTACATCAGCATTAGTAATACTTCGCGTTCATAATTTAACCCCCATAGGGGTCAGATGAGCTAGATGTGTTGATGATATGATAATGTTAGAATCAAGTATGATTCGGGGTGGAGTTCGAATTGCAAATGTGAACTATGACATTGCTTCTAAACTTCAATTTTGGAATGCCATTCTTCAGTATCGAAATAGAGTATACTGATGTATGCTTTTGAGTATACAGTACTTCACATATCACTCTCTCACTGCATTGATTTTTCAAAGGAATTGAAAAATGGCAATACTACGGCCAAGACGGACAACCAGTCTGACACCATTTCTGGAACTGCAATGGAAGACCAAACTTCCTCAGAGACAGAAAAATCAGCTGGTGAACAGAAGACAGCAGATAAAAGTGATGAGTCGAGTGATCTTGCTCTGGAGTTAACTGATCAGATGACAGACAAAAGCGAAATGGCCAATGCAGAAGAGGTTCGTGCATATGTAATAGATCTTCCTCTTGTGTGTTGTGAGGTGACCTTTTTTACAAATGGAGTATGAATCGAAGAAAATTTTCAATTGTAACTTTTAGCCTAGGTTGGAAATATGGAAATTGTACCTAGTTTCAGTCGTATAATGTTATTACAAACTCCATCATTAAACTTTCTGTATACAGCCTAGTTCACAGTCTACGACGGACGATGCAGAGGCAACTACGACTGTTCAGTTCATTGCTGTTTCAGCCGAAGAGCATCAACGAATGATAAATTCTGGAGAGCTGCCGGTATCGGTACAGGGTGCCGATGTTCACATGCAAATTCCTGGAGCAGAAGCCCAGCAGGTACTGGAAGAAAGAATACCAGCGAATGTAAAGGGGATGTTGCATACAGCACTGAAATTCACCGTGGTTATGCTTTCTAGGTTCGCTTGATAGCCGTGGACAGTAGCGGAGTACCTGTGACCGAAACCGCAATACTCCAGGCTGCCGCGGAACAAGCTGGTATTGTATTCCTGACAAAAGATGATTCTAATCAGGATATTCAGCTCACGATCGATGAAGCTATGAAGGTTAGTAGATTTAGGTCGATTCTATAATCTTTGGTTTTGAATTTTGATGGTAGGAATGAACTGTGGTCCCTCGCAGTTATACCGCGAGTCATTGACATTTTTTGGTTCTATTTTGGATGCGGAGGATTATTTAGTAGATTATCTTCTATAGCTTGGACAGAAATGAAAACTATCTGCTTCAAATTATTCACGAACTTTTAAGACCAAATTATATCGTTACTACAGGAATTTCTTGTGTATATGTCAATAGCACAAGTTGAAAACCTGAAACATCTTTTCAGTCATGTGCAATAATCAGACTTAGTACACACATTTTCCCTTATCACAGTTATCTGAAGGTGGTAGTGGATCCAACCGTATCATCACTGCAACCACCGCTGCAGCACTTGCCGATCAGCAGAACACTGTAGGTAGAAATGGAGTTGATCAGAGCAATGTACCTGTTGATGCGGATGGCAATGATTCTGGTATGACTTCCCCTATTTATTTGTCCTACTTTATATTAGATAATGGCTTGTGCTTGGGCCGTATTTATAAGTGGAATGTTTTTGCAGATGAAGAAAAAGATGGTAAAAAGTCATCTTCTAAACCTTCGCTTCAACTCCGCGTTTACAGTCAGAAGGATGGCAATGGGGCAGAAGATCCAGGATTTTTCACTGCACAGGCCCTAGCAGTTGACAGCAATGGTAAACAGAAAAGATTTATTGTAATTGAGATAGCCGATGCATCAAGAAGATCATTCAATGATTTAGCGTTCATTCATTAAATTTTTTAAGGGATGGTTACAATGAACATACATGAAGCATACACTTCCGAACCTTCTGCTGCAATCGTAGGAACCCAGAATGAAGAGATCCAAAAAACACTGGAGATGACTGATGATTCGGTTTACGAATTCCAGGTATAAAAGTCACCAGAGCATTTCTGGAATAGATACATCAGATTGCGGCGAATTGACACATTCCAACAGGCAGATCTGATACTGAACTCAATATCAAATCACTCGAATATACTAAATTTTGAATGGATAAAAAATTAAAACTAGAAATAATTTTGAAAAAAGGGGCAAGGCTCGAATGGACTGGAATTTTCTTATTCTTCATGAGCATTTCTATTAACAGACAAATAAACATGCAGAAATATAATTCTTATCATATAGACAGGTTTCATGTTTGTTTGATTAGATTTGTTCACTGTGATGTATGTGATATTCTTTGATTTATAACTGAATTTAGGAACCACCTTCAGCTCCAAATGCAGATGCTAGTTCAGGCAAACTTGCTGTCATTGATGCAAGCATGTTCAAGAAAATGGGTGGACGTCGTGCTGCCGACAAGACCAGGGACAGGAGAAAAATCTACCAGTGTCAGGAATGTGCATTTTACAGCCACAGGCACAGTAATCTTATTCGCCATATCAAGGTGTGTGTTGATGTTCGAAGTTGCCATTTCTCTGATATGGTTAGGGTTTACAATAAAAGCAAATGCTTTCCTTCTCATAGATTCACACGGATGAAAGGCCGTACCAATGTCACTTGTGTGAGCGTGCTTTCAGAACCAATACTCTGCTCAGAAATCATATCAACACCCACACTGGTAAATTTTGTCATGTGGTAAAAGATGCAGCTTTGTTTGCATATATATGTTATGTTACTGCAGAACCATAAAAATTCGTTCTATAATGTAGCCGTACTTTTTGTTACATCGGCCAATGATTTTATGTACCATTCAGGAGTGAAACCATACAAATGTCAGGAAGAAAATTGCATAATGGCGTTCGTAACTAGTGGCGAACTTACGAGACACATAAGATATCGTCACACACATGAGAAACCGTTCAAGTGCACCCTGTGTGACTATGCTAGCGTGGAAATCAGCAAACTGCGCAGGCATTTTCGTTCCCATACCGGTGAACGGCCGTACGGATGTGACGAGTGTGGGTAGGTTTTCATCAAGTACCATATTAAATATATCATCATTATTAGCATCTGTATTACTTTCCAAATGCAGTCTTTACCCAATGGACTATTTGTTAATGAGTAGTGAACATTGACAAACGGATTCTACACTGTTATATATAGTATGCATACAATACTGTAATTTCATCTGTGCAGAAAAGCGTTTGCCGACAGCTTTCACCTCAAACGGCACCGCATGTCTCACACTGGGGAGAAACCTTACGAGTGTCCGGACTGCAATCAGAGATTCACTCAACGTGGCAGTGTAAAGGTTGCTATGCTTTACAATTACAAATTCCTCTTTAGCATGCGTTACTGCATTATTATTCCTTCTAGTTTAGTTTGGCATACATTGAATCAATACTTGTGCATTCAGATGCACATCATGCAGCAGCATTTGAAAACTGCCCCGAAGTTTGCTTGTGAAATCTGCCATACTCATCTTGGAAGGAAAAGTGACCTCAATGTTCACATGCGCAAGCAGCATGCCTATCAGGTTGATAGTGATAAAGAATATGATATAACACGCTGTCTCACTGAAATTATTACGTGTTTTATCCATCCATGTATATTCCTAATATAATTACTAATGTTTCATAGGAGGCACCAATGCAATGTCGTTACTGTGACGAACTGTTCCACGACAGGTGGAGTTTGATGCAGCACCAACGTACACACAGGAGCTACGGTGGTCGTCAACCGAGACCCGGAATGGATGAAGTTAGTTGTACTTACAATTTGATTCAGTTAATGTGTATTTAGGGTTCGTTAATTGTGCAATCTTCCAAGAATTATGGTTGTTCAGACCGAGTATAGCGCACACCTCTATAAAGCTACATGCTATCTAAAATAACTTGAAAATTATTCCCTAGACATGATTGTCAAGACTCATTACTGTTATATAACAATTATTATTTACATTTCTGAAATGTTTTTGTTATGTTTCAGTCAAGGAAACGTCACTTGGATAACGGGGATTTGGACGATGATGACGAGGATGAAGATGACCATGAACCACATTCCAAACTTCGAGCTGGCATCGGTGCTTACATTTTTTTGTGAAGTTTTTCGATTTTAGATCTGCAATTCAGTCAATATTTCTTTATCATACTCACAGTGATGCTTAATGATGATTCCAAGATAAACAAGGTGACTGTCTATGTTGAAAACGATACAGATTTTGTTGAGGAGGAAGGTGACGATGATGAACATCATATGGTTGTTATGGCAAGCGAATCTGTGAGTGAACTTTAAAATTAATAACATTCTCACTCAGACCAGCACAAAATTTTGATTATTCATTATTGGCATTGAACTTTGATTTCACCCAACGTTGTATTTTTCATTTCAGGGAGCCAATGGTGAAGTTACTACAGTGATTAGCGAATCTGGCGAACTTGTCCATCTGGTGGACAGCAAAGTTTTGCAGGAGAAGACTCCCTCACAAATAGACGATGAAAGTACTGGACAGGATGAGAAGCCGGATGAGGAGCAAGATGGCGATGAAGGTACAGAAACAAAGTCAAAAGAATGGCTGTACTAGTTTATTATAGTTTAGAGATAAGTCTATAAAATGAATAATTTTGGTTTCAGACGAACACACCTTACAAATTGCAGACGAACTAATGTCATCGATTCCTTTGAACGTCAAGGAATAATTTCTAAGGTATTCATCAATTCTAATGTGATGTACGAAGTGTTTAAGCTCGAATTTTTAGGGATAAACATGAACTTTTTTTCAATTCTGAGCTCCTAATTAATGAAATATTGCAATACAATACAGAGAAATTTTGCATTCTTCGTCACTAATTACTCTACTGCTACTCCAACTATCTATGTATGCCAAAACTCACTTTCAGAGAATGAAGAGATTAAATATAGAGAATAGTATGCTAAAGTCAACATTGAAATAATCCTAAATAAATACTTTTACATTAAATTCGGTTTTACTATACCATGCCACGAATATATATTCATAATGCCATGATTTTTTCCATTTAGATGCTGAAAATGATGTGTGACCGCTGTCATGTGTAACTATTTCCTGAAGACCATCGGTTTCTTCAGATTGGATTTAGAAATATTGCAGTCGATAAAATAGAAATTGGACAGATGTGTTTGATGTTGTATATTCATATCGAATTACTGTAGTTATTTCTAGTGAATACCAGCCCAATCTGTACCATGTAATTACCACTACCCAGTAGTAGGTTAACGTTGCCTTCCGCTTTGCAGAAAACATTTATGTCAAATCCATTTCGCAATTGTTAGATGCCCCCAACCCTTTGTGCTTCAACTCGATACTTTGAAATGTAATAATCAGCCCCTTCCACACTTGTAGGTGGTTGAAAGGTAAGTGAGAACAGATTATGTGATAGAACATAGTCAACTCGTTTCTCCTCCATTTTTGTGGCCTCTAGAATAGGGGTGATCATGTGAAAGAACTAGGATCCACTTACTTAAGGAGTGGGAAAATGAAGCTAAGAATTTTACTGCCATTGTGTATAATTTTTAATGCATCCAAGACTTATGCCTCCAGTTCGTTTGAAATAGAGATATCACTTCATTTCAATAGTTTACAAACAGCTTTAATATCCTGTTCATATCATTGAAATGAGAACTAGAATGTATCCCACTGTTTCTATTACTCTCTTAATGGAACATTCACACCAATGTTACCAACTTGAATGAAGTACATGCGAGTCTCAAATGAACAAGCCCGTAAGGGAAGTGAAAACTCACAGAAATTATTGTAAAACCATGAGATGCATCACTATTCACATTGAATATCACTAATGTGCACAAAATAATGATTCCTATAAATCCCGAAAGAACTTCAGTGAAGTTTTCGGGATCGAGAGGTAACTTCACAAGTCCGCAATCTTGTGCATCATAATGGAGGATCTTGAATTTTATTTGCTAATACTTGTGAGGGTCAAAACATGATTGGGTGAACCATTACCAGACATTCACAAGTATTTCAATTTCGCTTAAAATCCCCTTGTGTCAAGGTTTTTTGATAATAAAGTCGATAAAAATATCAACCTTTTTTCAGTTGCAAGTTATGGATAAGCAATTATTTGTGAAAAATTATGAAGTTCTTTGTAACCATGATCACATCACGTATCTTCTATTGTGGTTGTTATGTGTGAACTTTTAGCTAACGACCATTATGTGTTGGTTCACTTTTCCATCACTTTTGTTTCTGTTTTGTAAATTAATTTTTATAGAGAATCACTTGATTTCAAACTAAATATAATGGAAAAGAGTTGCTGAATTGCTTGATGATCGTAATTTAGGAGTGCTTTGTGTGCTGTCTCTAGGTACAGTACTTAAATAACAATCGGCGAGACGCAGATTAGTGGTATATTCAATAAGAACCAGAATTGTGGAACAAATATAATGGAGAGGATTACGCTTTCAAAGATTTAGTACCCTACTGCAATCATGAATAATTAGAGCTCCCGGGTTCTGATCCAAGTGTGATGATAACCTTTAGCACTTGTCACCCTAATAACATAGATGATATTCAAATAGCGGTACTAGCTTTCTTACTGTTTTCCCGTCCTCGTAGCTCAGTCGTTAAGTATTACTTGATGTGATCTACTCGTGTACTAACTAGTCTTGGGTTCGAAGAATCCGGACTTTTGTCCCCTTCTGGGTGGCACAGTCGTTAAGTGATACGAGTTGTAATCTACTGAAGTACTAACTAGTGGTGGGTTCGGATCCCACTCTGACCATAAGCTTAACATAAGTGATATTCAAATAGCAGTACTAGCCCACTGTGACCATAAACTAAATATACCCCCTTTTACACCGATACTCAATCGTAATGTTGCTTTGATAGAATAATCAAAAACTGTTTAGGTAGTTCCTCTCTAGTGGTTTTAGTGTTTCCTGAACTATCAACGGTGCTACCAGCGCGCAAACTGGGTAACACACACCGGCGCGCACACCAGAGCACACACCGACGGGCCACTAGAGCACACACCGGGGCACACATCGGGTGCAACGAGCATGCAAACTGGCAACGCACACCGACGGGCCACCATCACCCACAACGAGAGGGGGGTCGGAGATAGGGGCACCAGCACTATACTATATAAACAATATTTATTTTAGTGTTTGTGGTGCGTATAATTTTGAACAATGGACATGTTTTCATGTCATCTGTCATTAGTTATTTCAGTCATTGGTGGGAATCTGTGNGTATCTGTGTAGTCAAGGTTATTACAAAGTTCAAAAGGATTGGTTGTAATTGCAAAAGAAACATTAGATGTAGGTGCAAAGTAAATTATGCTAAGAAAAATAAATCAAGAAAATGTTTTCCCCAAATATTATTCAATATAATTAGCCACCAACATCTTTTTTTGTGTCAGCAGGTATTTTCCGTTAACCGTTTCCGTTTACCGTTTTCGTTTTAACCGTTTGCGCTTTCAGACTAGGTATTTAAAGACTATGGTATGATGGATGGGGCATTTCTTGTTACACTTCTGATCACATTCAACAGAGTTTCTTCGATTCGAAGGATTTTCTTGAAAAAGCATGTCCAAAATTATATACCCGGCTTGCAAGTCTGCTCTTAGACCTGTTCCTCATGGTTCTGGTTCACCTTCCCTATGGAGATGATGAGTCTTTATGACGTAGAAGACCTTGCTGATGGACTGAAGTCAGTGCTGCTAACTTAAAAATTCAGCTCATGTTATTGGCACGTATCTGTGTGTATCATTTATATTTTGCTGCCAATCACCTGCAATTTAAATTGTAGATGATACACTGCATTGATCTGAACTAAGCACTGTGATGATAGTGGTGATAATGTGACTACTTTACAATTGACAACAACGGAAGTTCTGCATAATTGTGTACAATTCTAGTTAT
>QXVX01009128.1:0-32117 GCA_013436065.1 Halocynthia aurantium | reverse complement strand
CAGCATGCAAACTGGGTAACACACACCGACGGGCCACCATCACCCACAACCAGAGGGGGATCGGAGATAGGGACACCAGCACTATACTATATAAACAACATTTATTTTAGTGTTTGTGGTGCTTATAATTTTGAACAATGGACATGTTTTCATGTCATCTGTCATTAGTTATTTCAGTCATTGGTTGGAATCTGTGTAGGCAAGGTTATTACAAAGTTCAAAAGGATTGGTTGCAATTGCAAAAGAAACATTAGATGTAGGTGCAAAGTAAATTATGCTAAGAAAAATAAATCAAGAAAATGTTTTCCCCATATATTATTCAATATAATTAGCCACCATCTTCTTTTTTTGTGTCAGCAGGTATTTTCCGTTTACCGTTTTCGTTTTAACCGTTTACGCTTCCAGACTAGGTATTTAAAGACTATGGTATGATGGATCCTCCATTTCTTGTTACACTTCTGATCACATTCAACAGAGTTTCTTCGATTCGAAGGATTTTCTTGAAAAAGCATGTCCAAAATTATATACCCGGCTTGCAAGTCTGCTCTTAGACCTGTTCCTCATGGTTCTGGTTCACCTTCCCTATGGAGATGATGAGTCTTTTTGACGTAGAAGACCTTGCTGATGGACTGGAGTCAGTGCTGCTAACTTAAAAATTCAGCTCATGTTATTGGCACGTATCTGTGTGTATCATTTATATTTTGCTGCCAATCACCTGCAATTTAAATTGTAGATGATACACTGCATTGATCTGAACTAAGCACTGTGATGATAGTGGTGATAATGTGACTACTTTACAATTGACAACAACGGGAGTTCTGCATAATTGTGTACAATTCTAGTTGTATATATTTTTAGTCAAACCTTGTACAGCTCTGGATGGAATACAAAGTCCTTAGAAGTCAGACTCGCCGGCCGAGAGGTCTGGTCACCCAAGTAAGTACTCAAGTATATAGTATATAGTATAATTTAATGCTATTGGCATTACCATCTTTAATTAGCAATAAATACGGTACTTTAAATCTTATATTAGTTCAATAGACCAAGATCTCTTCAAAGTTTCATTCGTGGTTTAGCAGATATGTGTGCTTTGATTTATGTGATTTACTTTGATTTATAACCTGTGTTGAACTTAGGAATCACTATCAGTTCCGAATGCCGATACTAGTACGAGCAATGCTAATGTTATTGAATGTCAATCCCCTGGTAAGTCCAGACGCAAAAAAATACCGCAGAAAATCTTCAAGTGTCAGGAATGTTCTTTTCACAGTGACAGACATACTCTTCTTATTCGCCATATAAAGGTATGTTGCTGTTTATAATTGCTCATTCTTTGATATGGTTTAGTTTTCTATACAAGCGAAGTTTCATTTCTGTAGATTCACTCAGACATAAGGCCACACCAATGTCACTTCTGTGTGCGTGCCTTCAAGACTACTACTCAGCTCAAAACGCACATCAGCATTCACACTGGTAAGTTCGAGCATGTATTCGTAACAGTACTACTTTCGAAGATAGGGATAAAAATTCTCTTCGAAATATGTGTGTAATATCTACAGGTATTTACAGTGTAAGCTTGTGACTTCGACATCCGATAGCTTTGCATTCCAGTTATTAATATCGAGATAACGAGCTTGCACTGTATTTGGTACACTGCCTGCAACTGAAATAAAACCGTGCTTTAATTGATTTGCACATCATTTAAGGAGTGAAACCTTATAAATGCCGGGAAGACAATTGCGAGAAGGCATTCATAACGAGCGGCGAACTTATGAGACACGATAGGAATTGTCACACCCATGAGAAACCCTTCAAGTGCCTAATGTGTGACTATGCTAGCGTCGAAGCCAGCCATTTGCGAATACATTTCCGTTCTCACACCGGTGAGCGGCCATATAAATGCGACGAATGTGGGTAGGTTTTTGTATGACAACTCTTATCAAGTAGCAGATCACTCACATCATACAGAATTAAGCATCTCTGCGCTTTAGATAAATTCTCATTACGAATATTAAATATCTACGTGAACACATTCCACATCAATGAACACTAAGGTGGCTGATAGTGTTAACTCAGACGAAGTTCTAAATGTGTTATATGTGTATATGCATCATGCAAATAATACTATCATTTTTATGTTTTTTTCACTATTTTATTCGGGTTTGATTTATCTTACATATCTTTTATACAAATTACTGTACAAGTCTGGTAATTCAACAACATGGGTGATATGAACTGAAAATTACTGTTGTAGACGTATTGTAATTTTGTTTGTACAGAAAAGCGTTTATTAAAAACTCTCTCCTCAAGCGGCATCGCATGTCTCACTCCGGTGTGAAACCATACGAGTGTACGGACTGTGATCAGAGGTTCACTCGGTGTAGCAGTTTAAAGGTGGTTATTTCCGCATTGATAGTTCTGCCGATCTGGTTTAGCACTTATTTTGTCAATACATTCAGTCACACATCACACAGCAACATCTAAAAACTGCTCCAAAATTTTTTTGCGAAATTTGCAATACGCAACTTGGAAGAAAGAGTGATCTCAATGTTCACATGCGCAAGCAGCATGCCCATCAGGTGAATATTGATCAAGAATATGATATCTCACACTGTTTCACGATTCCTATAAATATATATTGTTAATAAAAATACTGATATTTTCTAGGAAGTACCACTGCAATGTCGTTACTGCGACAAACTGTTCCACGACAGGTGGAGTTTGATGCAGCACCAACGTACACACTGGTGCTATGCTGGCGATCAACCCACATCTGAAATGAATGAAGTTAGTACCAGTTAGAATTTCATTTGGTAATGAGTGCATCCATTATGAAGTAATATATAGCCGTTTTTAAGTTTGCAATCAATTTATTGCATTCATTCTCTTATATTATCCGCAGAATGATAAACTAGTATTCAGCGAGAGCGTGTAAAAAGCATAACTAACGAGCATAGACAGATAATCCAGCCTGACATCATGGATATTTGTCTCGAATAATGACGTCAAACATAATTTACCCATTCAAACAGACAACTCTGATAACCACACAATCTAAGAAACCCTGCTTTATGGATATAGAGATCTTTTACAGGTTCATGTATGTGATTATATTTTATTTATAACTTGGTTGACTTTAGGAACAACCATCAGCTTCAAAAGACGATACCAGTTCGAGCAAAGTCGATGTTGTTGACACAAGCATGTTGAAAAAGATCGGTGGACGTAGGGCTGCTGACAAGACCAGAAACCAAAAAAATCCTCAGAAACTCTTCCAGTGTCGGGAATGTTCTTTTTACAGTGACAGACAAAGTCATCTTATTCGTCATATGATGGTATGTTAGTGTGTGTTGCTGTTTATGTAATATTGTTAACTTTTCAATATTACTAAAAGCTACCAATTTATGTAGATTCACTCAGACATAAGAACACACCAATGCCACTTCTGTGAGCGTACCTACAAGACCAATACTCAACTTAAAACTCATATCAGCACGCACACTGGTAAGTTCTGTCATTTAGTTACTGATGAAAGTTTAATTTCATGTCTTTGTTATGGTAGTACTTTTCGAAAAAAGGGATATAAAATCTCTTTCAAAAATATCTATGATGTACCTGTACTTGGTTGGTACATTGCTTGCCAATGAAATCAAACTGAATCAATTAATGTATCTACTATTTCAGTATTGAAACCATATAAATGCCAGGAAGACAATTGCGGGAAGTCGTTCATAACGAACGGCGAACTCACGAGACACGTAAAATATTGTCACACCCACGAAAAATCGTTCAAGTGCACCCTGTGTGACTACACTAGCGCCAAAGTCAGCAAACTACGTGTACATTTACGTTCACACACTAGTGAACGACCGTATGAATGCGACGAATGTGGGTAGGTTTTTACGACAACTCTATAGAGTACCAGATTACTTGCATCATCAATGATGAAGCATCTGGGTACTCTTACTAGTGTGGTCTATTCGAAATCCGGGTAATGTTAGGTTACGTTTGCACTAATCCTATCTATCCTAAAGCAACCTAGTCACACCTAGGCTACCCTAACCAATTTCTGTATATACAGTGGCCGCTCATTGTGATCGCTTTGGGATATTATTTTTTTGATACCAATACCTGTCTGATAACATTGATTGCGGGATATGAATATATGGCTATCTGTTTTTTCTCTTTTATTCTGATTTAATTTATATCTTACATATTTTTTACATAAATCTAAAATTACTGTTGCGCCCATACTGTAATTTCATTTGTGCAGAAAATCGTTTATTAAGAACTTTCTCCTCAAACGGCATCGCATATCTCACACCGGTGAGAAACCTTACAAGTGTCTGGACTGCAATCAGAGATTCACTCAAGGTAGCAGTTTGAAGGTTAGTATGTTTATTGATCACGACACTGTTTTTACCTTTTGGTCATTCTATTACTGCATCGATAGTACTGCTGATCTAATGTATCAATTATAATACAGAAAAAAAATTACATTCAGACACACATCACGCACCAGCATCTGAAAACTGCTCCAAAATTTGTTTGTGAAATCTGCAATACCCAACTTGGAAAGAAAAGTGACCTTAATGTTCACATGCGCAAGCAGCATGCCCATCAGGACATACCAATGCAATGTCGTTACTGTAATGAACTGTTCCATGACCGGTGGAGTTTGATGCAACACCAACGTACATGCTGTCCAACCCAGATCAGGGATAAAAGAAGTTAGTGGCAGTTACAATTTTATTCAGTTAAAGTAATATATAGCAGTTGTTGTGCCATCTTCCAATAATTATGTGGGGAGGGGGTAGAGTACACACCTCTGATGCTACAGTTGTCAGGATTTCTTGTATATTCCTTATCGGTGTGAAAACGCCAGTTAGATTGCTAGTCATAAATTTAATTCCTAACAGTTTTTCTCTTCAATTTTTGATGCCATGTTTCAGTTGAGAAAACTGGATAACAGAAATTTAGAAAATGAGGATGAAAATGACCGTGAACTGCATTCCAAACAGAGACCTTTTTGCTCTAGCACTGGTGCATATATTTTTCTATGAGATCGTTTAGTCATTTGGTGATTGTTCATTAAACATACTGTTTTTTTTTACATCTGTTTCACAGTAGTGCTTGAAAACGAATCTAATATCAACAAGGTGACCGAAAACATTGCCGATTCGCAGGAAGGTGGTGAGGTGTGGACGAGCTGCTGCATGGAGACGTAGATACAATGACAGTGTCAAAGATAGCTTATGCTCATCCTGAGGCACTATACCAACAATGCAGGAAATCGAACTGGATCTTCAATATCACAAAACTTTATGAATAATCCAATTCTTATAATTCCTCCAAAAACATTAACCATGTCTCTTGAGGCTGGCCTGGGCACAGGACAGTGACCTCACAATTTAGAACTTTCGACAAAAGTAGTTAATCTGGTATTTAATTTGCAATGTTCTTAAGGACTGAATCACAAGTAGCTGAAAGGTTACCGGACATGTGCCTTCAGCTACAGGTGAAAGGGCTATTAAATTACTTTGTAGCCATCAGTTCTATATTGCGGAAATGAATTAAAGTACATATCATGTCATATGTCATTATTGCCGTGTTTGCCATGTTTGCATTAGTTCACGATATAGGTATTACGTGTCAACGAAGTTTTGTGATTATTTTGGTTATTTATTCGTTATGCCATAAAAAATGATTCCTTCCTTATTCGTACACAGTATACAGTAACGAAGCACTTCTCTGGACTTCGGTTGAACCGTTGAATAAACGCCGCCGTACAGTGTTATCGTTAAAGCGTAGTATTTAAAGACTACGTCATGTATTTCGGGCGCCCATTGTGCGTTTATTTGTTTGAATTTTTTACCAGCAAGCATCAGAAAAATTAAAAATACGAACCAACCGCGGCAACTCGACAGTAATTGCTGCAATTTAGCGCTAACAAAATTGGCGGTTACAATATTCCTGGTTTACAGAGAGACGTTAGGGGCCGAATCTGTTGCAAACACGATTTCTGTGGCGCTGCTAAGTGCAGACATAACCGTATATACTGCAGGTACAGTATTACTCTAATCATGCGATAATGTTACTATGGACTCCGTGTTCACTGTTTTAATTATGCCTTATGTATTTTTTTAATCCAGAGGAAAAATTAGAGATAGTGCTGGATGGAAGACAGATTGCTTACACTACGGACTCTCCGGTCTGGATCCAGTGCTCTGGCCATCCAGGTAAGTACTCTGGTAGGTGGTAATTTCCGTGTATACGTTACCGAGGCGGTTCGTACACATAGAATGGAAAATACTTTTTCTACGTTTCTCAGCATTATGGCCTCACATAAAGGTACCATTCTGTGTGTGCAAGTCGTCTCGGTAACATATACAGAGAAATTACTCTATAGTAAATGGTATTTTTAAAGATGTAAGCATAAATTCATCATCCTAATTTTTAATTCCCCAGATTTTATTGATCTTCCCCACATTCATTGAAATGACAGGAAGGCAAAAACTTATTAACCCATCCTTCAACCTCAAGTTTAGTTTAACTTCAAAAAATGCACCCTATGACATCACTGAAATGTTTCGTGCTTGTTTCAGTAGATATGATTGCTTTGATGCATGTGATTGATAGTTTCGTTGAATTTAGGGACCACCATCAGCTCTAAAGTCCGATACCAGTTCGAACAAGGATGATGTTGTTGACACAAGCACGTTGAAAAAGATGGGTGGACGTCAAGCTCGTAGCAAGACCAGACACAAAAAAAATCCTCAGAAAATCTTCAAGTGTCAGGAATGTTCTTTTTACAGTGAAAGTCAAAATCTTCTTTTTCGCCATATGAAGGTATGTGTGTGTGTGTGTGTGTGTGTGTGTGTTGCAGTTTGCAGTTACCATTTTCAATATGAGGAAAAGCTTCCATTTCTGTAGATTCACTCTGACATAAGACCACATAAATGTCACTTCTGTGAGAGTGCCTTCAAGACCAGTACTCAGCTCAAAACTCATATCAACACCCACACTGGTATGTTTTTATTTAGTATCTGATAAAAAACATTGTTATCATATATTAGTTGCAGTACTACTTCAAAATATTGAGATATAAAATCTCTTTGAAAGACAGGTTTATTATGTACAATTACTTGTGTAGTACATTGCATGCAATTAAAACAAAAATGTGAATAAATTGATGAATCTACTATCTCAGGAGTGAAACCATATAAATGCCAGGAAGATAATTGCAAAATGGCGTTCATAACAAACGGTGAACTTACGAGACACACAAGGTATTGTCACACCCACGAAAAACCGTTCAAGTGCACCATATGCGACTATGCTAGCGTTGAAGTCAGCAAATTACGCGTACACTTTCGTTCTCACACCGGTGAACGGCCGTATGAATGTGACCTGTGTGGGTAGGTTTTTGTTCAACAACTATCGCATGCCTGATCAGGGTGGCCCAAGTATAGGATTATTTATCAATTTAATATGGGCAGGAAATCATTTATCAAAAACTTTCACCTCAAGCGGCACCGCATATCTCATACGGGAGAGAAACCTTACAAGTGTCCAGACTGCGATCAGAGGTTTACTCAACGTAGCAGTCTGAAGGTGTGTAGTCATTACAATTACTTTTCTATTTTTACTTGTTGTGTATGTTATTTCTGCATTGATATTTCTGCTGGCACTCATTATATCAATACATTCAGTCACACATCACGCAACAGCATCTGAAAACTGCTCCCAAATTTAATTGTGAAATCTGCGATACGCAACTTGGAAAGAAAAGTGATCTCAATGTTCACATGCGCAAGCAGCATGCCCATCAGGTTAATAATATTGAAGAATATAATATCACACACTTTTTCACTTTTATTCATAAATATTGGGAATCATTACTGATATTTACAAGGAGGTACCACTGCAATGTCGTTACTGCGATAAACTGTTCCACGACAGGTGGAGTTTGATGCAGCACCAACGTACACACAGAGGCTACACTGCTCGTCAACCCAGATCCGGTATGGAAGAAGTAAGTTACAATTTTGTTCAGATATTTGGACATACTTCAAGAAGGAATATTAAGCTCTTGGTTACTTGAAAATCGTTGTCCAAAGTACAGCACACACCTCTAAAGATACAGCTTCTCCTAAAAGACTTGGAAAATAAAGTTTTTAGTATGAAAATGCTTGCTAGAAGGGTTATTTTTAATTCTTGATAGATTTTCTTTTATCATGTATTAGCTGTGATTTAATGGAATGTAAGGAATATATTTTTCTGTCATTTTCAGTTGAGGAAACGTCACTCGATTAACAGAGAATCAGATGATGACGACGAAGAAGACCATGAACCGCTTTCCAAGCTGAGACTTTGCTCTAGCAATGGTGCATACATTTTTTGTGAAATGGCTAAATTTGTCAGCATAGTCAGTATTTATACATTTATTACATTTGTCTCAGTGATGCTTGATGACGTTTCTAAGATCAACGAAGTGACCGAAAACAATGTAGATACTGTCGAAGAGGAGGAAGGTTTTGAGGACGAGCTGCAAGTGGATTAAAGTACAGCGACAATGTCAGAAGATGGCTCAGCCTGATGCCCTATACCTGTATAGAGGACGCCACACTGTATCTTCAATATCACAAAATTTTACAAACAATTAAATTCATATAAAATCCCTGAAGAACTTTAATGAAGGCCGGGAGGTGACCTCACAAGTTAAGACAGTTGTTTGCAGTCTGAACAATCTTTTGCACCGTAGTAGGTGGCCTCGTATTTATTCCCAGGTGTTCATGAGAATGAAAGGATCTGAACTGTTGCCGGACATTTGTACTGGTATTTGTGGCTATGATTCATTGATCTATTTATTGATCGATCGATCTATTACAAGTTACGGATTAGCAATGAGTTTCAAAATATTATGTAGTTTTTCATATCCTTGATCACATTTCTTCTATTGTGGTTGTTTAATACTTTTAACTTCCAACTATTATATGTTAGTTTATAAATAATTAGAGCTTTCCCTGATGGGTGAAAGCTCTATTAAATTGCTTTCTTAAATCATTATTATAGTTCTTCACATGTCAAACTCTAGCAGTCAGGTGGTAGTGTCAGATTACAACGTGATTTTTCAAAGAGTTTTGGCTGTAATACTGGAGTGTTTTTTTATAAAAAAATAGAAGAGGGTAGGAAGACTAAATAAAACGATCAATCAAGGACTTTTCCAACATCTAGCTCACACAACAACAGATAATTCATTGTAAATTGTATTTATTGTTATCATCTTATCAAGAGTTATTCTTCGATGTGTTCCTATGTTGAAATCTGTTATTTTTTCAAACATAAATACGGATTAAGAATGGTTTTCGAAAATACAGGGAATTGAGGGGTCAGCTAGTTTATATTGTGCGTGAGACTTATATGTGTGAATTTGGTAATAAATTATAAATCCAAGGGATGGGACGGGAATTGTATCGCGAGTTTTCGGGGTTAGTTTAACGCAGGGAAATCCGTTATAGTCGATCTGTGTATCCATTGCGCAATGTAAGTGCTCATTTCAGAGCGATTGAACCAGTGGAATTTCAATTATAAGCGTTTATAATCGGTATCTCCAAAGCAATCCTTTCTAACTCACCGGTTTGGTGGTCAGTTCCTTAGGCTTAGAGACTCACGTACCGGTGGTACATAGACAATACAATACATATATATTATCTTTGGTTGGCGGTACAGGAGTATTTAGTATTGTGCTTACACATGGAGAGGGCCAATATCCAAAAAACAGGGTAACGTCATCACACTAAAAGAATGAAAATATAGATCGCCAGAACACAAAACCATGAATCGGCAACAACCGGCGGGAAGCAATAGCTTCATTGTTCCGCTGTTAAACTATAATGTATTTTGTTGGGAATACTAATTATTCAGAATTTAAGCATTTATGCCTATTGTTTGAAAATAGGGTCAGTGGTGGATAGGTAATAGATAAATTAAGAATATATATGACGACGATAACGATGAAATTAGCACAAAAGAAAAAAATAATATGCTTGAATGACTCTCAACTCGCCAATGCAGTTGACACGGGATATTGATAGACGAAGGAAAGATGCCGAATTTCTCTATTGCGGTATAGGTACGTAGGTAGAAGGTTGTAAAGTGATATTTGTAATCGTCGGTAATCCTTCTATTAATTACCACGGTTATGTCAAATTTCCGTCGATACTGGTGTATGAATCCATTTAGTTGATGAGTATGTACTGCTGAATAGCGAGTACGCGATTTTCGTGTCTAACAAAGGTACTTCACGTCGGATTAGAAACTACAGTCTTTTTGGGTGAAGATTGGAGTAAACTTGATATCGTTATATCGCTACACATTGCAAAGAAAGTTAGCTAATGTAGTTTGGCATTAAGCTGCATTTTTCTAAATAAATATAGTTAGTATTACGGCAACGCGACACTCTCAATCGAAACCGTAAGTACTTCAATAAATACAAAATCGTCTTAAGACCTATTTTCCTCGTAATCAGTTTACCATGTCGCCTTTGATTATCATAAAGTTTCTTAATTTAATCCCCATAACGGCATATTGAATGCTTTTTACAGTACCACGGCTGCTGAACTATGACCTATTTAATACTGATACCAAAAGTCTATATCATATTTATACTAACTTTGATTAGCACATAGCAATAAGTAAGTATTGATAAATATTAGCACAATTCATTCACTGAGGCTTAGCGTAAAAGTGAAATCTGAGCCAATGTAATAAGTAATGGAAGTTGAAATTCCAGTGGAACTTTTTTTATTTTCCACGGACAAAGATTTTGGCAACTTTACAAAACATGTCCGGGAATAGCTGAACGTATGGCAACCCTTACTCACATGTCTCATTTTCGTGATCCCTAATCTTAGTAGTGTGATCCCTCCACGAACCTGGTTATGTTAGGATAGGGTAGGTTTGCTGAAGGGTTAGTTAACACTTAACACCAATCCTACCCCTCAACCTGACCAAATATAACCAAGTTTTCAGATTGACAGCACTACTAAATTAGTACCCCTGTCCTCTTGTATCAAAACTTCGTACAGGTAAGCTAACCCGTACATAAAAATGACAGAGTTTCTGGAGGGACTGAGACTCATTATCTTGTACCCAAAACTGACTATCTGAACCCTACAGTGCTGATCTCTCGTTTGAATGGGGGATAACCTTGGATGCTGAACCATTTACATTCCATATGTTAAATCCTGTTTCCATCGAATTTCCATAAAAATACAGTTATATAGATTATAGATATATTGGCAATTTCATTTCCAGTTCTACGCTACTAGAATTCCTGTTCTAGATAAGTTAATACTTCAAGCATTTACTTACAATTTTCCAATAAGTTTTGAATTACTTTTTTATTATTGTTAGTGGGGTACAATGCTCCACTTCCAATCATCCAATGCTCATGGTTTAGAAACTTCAAACTATCACACTATAAAATTTTATGCTTGAAGGAAATAAAGGGAAAATGTGGACCAATCTAGAGGAAGAGGAATAGGGTGAACAGCTGTTAACTGTTTTCCAGTGACACAGGAAGGTTGATTTTCCTTCTTCTTTTCTTTAATTTACGTAAGTTTCTGGTGCTGGTTAACAAAAAATGAATAAATGTAACTCTGAATATGATATAATAATAATTCCTTCGCGATAGCTGTCTATTTGAAATCCTCTATACTAATTGTAGCACAATTCTAGTTTATAATTTAAAACTTCAACTAACACCAGGTAATGTTGTATGTTACATTCTAAATATTCACTCTCCAATTATAATATCAATGGAATGACCAAATACAACTTCGAAAAATGGAGATCTTGAAAGTTTGCGGACGTGTTACAGAATTTTCTGTATTTGCTTACTGCGGTGCTTAAACAAGAAATATGTAGGTACCATGGTTAGTTATGTGACTCGAATAATACAAGTTTCTATGTGTATATTGTGCTAGTGCATATTTTTATTTCCAGGACGAGTGTATATTATCATGATTAGCACATAGGCACAACTTATTTTCCCCCTTTTTCCTATCATTTTCTTCCATTGCAACATATACTTTGTGCCTTTGTGACATCATCTTCCAAACACGACCCGCTTTTATCAGTATTCTTGAGTCAGTCACTTGAATGAATTATATCGAAATAACATAATGTAGCTAATACTCTTTGGTCTTCGAGGGAGTTGGTGTATCCCAGGGTGAGAGTTTTTATATGCATTAATTTTACATTGGCTTGTTTTCAACAGACAAATGATTTAGTAACTTGTATTTGATAAGCTATGAGTTGTTTTCTACTTTGTATGACTGTGTGTGTAGTTCTCAGAAGAGTTATGACTGTAAAAAATGCCATCAAGTAGGTCTGGCAGCTCAGCACACAAGTCTTCAAGGTGGACTCGTTATGACCACGACCATAACAGAGAGAAAACAAAAAGCGATAATACAATTGTAGCAAAAAAACCTTTGGTCGCATATGACGACAATAGTTCAATCTCTGACAGCGAAACCTTGTCATTAATCGCTCACGGCTCGGCGTCCACCCGCAAGAAAAAAACCATTCGTAAAGTCAGCATCAAGCAACCAAGTCATTCAAAGCCGAAGCAAAAGCAAGAGTCCTCGGAAAGCAATTACCCAACTAAACGAGAAGAAAGGGAGAGAGAAAGAAAAGAAACATCGGAGAGGGAAGGAGAAAAGAAACAACTGAGGGATTCTCACGAATCTGCCACAAGTAAAACCAGCCGGGGCTCAAGGTCGACAGAAAGGAGTAAAAGAAGAGATCATTCCAGGGAAGACCGGAACAGTCAGGCGGAACGCAGAAGTTCGCAAGGATCCCCTGAACCAAAATTGGAGAAAACTAATCCGAGGAGCGGCTCAAGGATTTCCGAAAAGAAAGAAAAGGCTAGGATTCATATTAGACGAAGTGTCACACCTAAAAGAGAGATCAAGGAGGTAAAACCTACCAAAATCGTTAAAAAATCGTCATCAAAACGCAATTCTTTGAAAGATTCGAAAGAGAGGAAAAGAGCTGTATCGCCACCACTTGTCAAACCGACTAAAGCGAAGGGAAGGAAGTCTAGGAGCATAGACAGGAAGCAAACCAGAAGGTCATCCTCATCTACCGCTGCTTCTAGTTCTGAAGAAGGAGAAATGAACTTGCCGGGTTCGACTCATCACGGTCCCCTCCCACCTCATCGAGGGTACGTATCAAGACCACCGTTCGAAAATGGCAGAGGACCACATCGTAGTCCTAACAGTTACATGAACCCTCCAGGCGGCAGACCTTTCCCAAATTCCCCACCAAGAATGATGAGAGGCCGAGACGAAGGCTACTGGCAGCACCCTCACGGTGGTCGGTATCGCTCACCTCCGCCACCCCATTATCCTCCTCGTAGAATGTCACCGGGTTTTCCTGTTGAAAGAAGAGATTTTCCAGGTCCTCCTATGGATCATCAACGTCCAGTGCCTATTATTCGGAGATCTTTAACTCCGCCAGACTTCCGAGGAAGGCCGCCCCATTCTCCAAACAGATATAATTCTCCTTTGCCAGGTGGATATCCACCTCCAAGAGAGTTCTTTCATGAACGCAGGCCATATGATGGACATTCTGACAGAAGTCCACGATATTTTGATCGTAGAAGATCGTTTAGTCAAAGCCCTGAAGGTTTAAGGTAAATTCCATACATTTTTCATTGCTAAGTTGCACAATTAGATCTGAAATTACAAAAAAGGTGCTGTAGGAACCTGTGAACTTGTGGAATAAAATATACTCTGCCATATAAAATATTCTTACCACATTACAGCATGAATTCAATTTGGTACAGATTTTTCAAAATATCATATATCATTTTAAGGCACGGTATACATTTTTCATTTGATATTTATCGTTAAAGGTGTCGCTTCATTTCAAAAGTTGAAATTTTCGAATTGGTATAGAATATCTGGATTGAACATCCTTATCTACAACCGTGATCATAAAAATAATCTTCATATAACCTGTATTGACTTGTAGACACGAAGAAATGGTACGCAGCAAAGACGACATACCAAGCGATCACATCCAGGAACCTCCTCCGGTCATCGATTCTCTGGAACATCGAACTGTACCTCAGCCACCTCCCCCACCTCACTATTCGTCAGTTGATTCCTTCCCTGTTAAATCTGAAGACAGTAAGCTTCAATTCACAATAAATTTGGTACTAGTCTTCGATTTCCCGCCTTCTTTTATACCTATTGCCTTGTTACAGCTGCGGGTGGTTCAAGCCAACAACAGGAGCAAGCGGCCTCACGCTCTGCGAGTTCTTCCAGGAGTCGGAGTCGAAGCAAGCATAAACATCACAAAAGGAGAAAGCATTCCCGTAGATATCACAGAAGGCAATGAAAGTTTTTTATTGCTGACATTTCTCACTGCAAGATATTTTTATGTGTAAAGTGCATTATAGAAGTGCTCATTATAAAACTAAAAAGCAACTGAACAATATTTAAAGGATGCTAACCACATAAACGTATGCCAGGACCAATCGATAGGATGCAGTATAACTCAGAATAATAATTACATGCATTCATAATGGAAACTGATTAGAGTATAAAGGTTATGGGAAGATAGGATTGAGAAATTGTTTGTTGTTCTTGGGTTTCTGGGATTATTTTAGGGTTTTGTGAAGGGTATTCATTCTCAAATTTATCTGTAATTTATAGTCATTCCTATTACTTAAATCAATTTTTCGATTTTTTATACAGTACTTGAAATACTGATTCCTAAATACTGATTTACAATTTTCTTATATTAATTTTGCAGAAGCAAACACAGAAGACGGCACAAACGATCACGTTCTCAGAAAAGACATGAATCTAGGTTTGTGGTTACATGACATGCCATACATGCCATACATGATAATCATATATATATATATATAGTGGATTTCAGTTAATGTCACTTCTGCCCTACCTTTTACTCACCAATGCTTTTGTTTCGACTAGCAGAACCCCTTCGGAAAGTGACAGCGAGTCCAGTGCAAGTGATGTTAATGCAACCACGGATACAGATTTTGCAGCCAAGAAAAATTCAAAGTCATCAGATAAGGTTGTTGTAGTGAATTTTGGTAGATTAAATTTTAAAACATTCGTAACGAACGGAGCTGATTTTTTGAAAACTCGATTCCCAAGTTGTCATTTTCTGTATGATCGCAACCATGGTTATTTCAAAATTAATCCTTGAGCAGTTATCAACATGTATCCCACCACTGTCATTTTTCTACCTTGTTCCTATCTTCCGTATTCTGGTAACATCACAATGCTTCACCCTTGAAAACATGGTAGATTTTAATGAAAATATAAATGTGTCCCACTGGTATCCAGATATCCAGAAATATAACATTGACAGTAACAATCGGTTCCGTTTACCGGGTGTTGAGAGCGTCTTGAAATCGTCAAAAACACGGTACACAATAAATTCAACTTGAACTTGTTGTTAACAATGGCAAACAAACTAGAAATGAGCTAACCATCACTTTGGAAATGCATGTATCCGTTTTGCCCTATCAAATGCCGGCAGCGTACCAGTGAGGCAAGCGCTAGGGTCAAATTTCACAAAATAGAGATTGAAAGAATAATAGTGCACGGTTTCGTCAACCACCTAACTGCATCGTCATTACATCTTTATTTCTTTTGCAGGCTTCGGGCAGTCGCAAATCAAAAACGGAAAAGCAAAAAGCAAAAGAAGGTGAATGCTTCGCACTGATGTTCAGAATATGTTAAAAAATGCTCATGATTATGAGAAGGTTCTTTAAAACATCAGATAAGGAGTTATTTTCTTTATACTTTTTTAGAAATCGAAGCTAAAATGACGGTGGAAAGTTTAGCTGCGCAGTTAAGTCAACACCGGAAAAAGCTCCGCCAGGAGGAGCAAATCGGGTCTGCCGCCGAATCAACGCCGCTAGGTATCCCAATAGTTTTTAATGCCTGACTAGATAAAATCTGTGAGAGTTGTTGTTTTCTGGGGTGAACTTTTAGTTTCTATTTTTCTACATAGCTGACGAAGAAACTCATCATAAATCCCATCGCCATTCCAGTAAACGAAGTAGACGCAGTCATCACGGATCAAAAGAAAGAAAAAAACGGGACAGAAAGAAGAAGAGGAAGAAGCACAGAGGTGAAATAACTACACAGTAATATTGCACTGACACCTGTATTCAATGGTATTTGGATTGAAGTTCGCATTAGTTTATCGATCCATATTCTACCTCGTCTGATTCTCATCGTTTCCAACAAATTATCTTGGTGTTAGCCTTTGGCTTTGTTACAACTTATCATAAAATCTTGGTGTGTTGGTCGCTAGTGGATTGTAAAATTGTTTCAAAATGTGGTATAAAATTTTATCTCTTATTGGTTGGATGACATGAATTTTCTGTCATTGCTTTACCCTGTTTTGCCTATCCCCATTTAAGTAAATGGCTTGACAGCAATAACTTATTCCCTCATGAACGCTCCATAAGTGAAGTTATTTAATGGCAGGTTGAATTTGTTTTATTGCTGATATAAATCCGTATGTATTTTCTTTTGGCGTTCACTTCATTGCTAGTCTACCAATTCAGCTATGGTATGAACAATGTGTATCTTGGTAATGGGAATGATAGGAATAGACATTCCTAGTTTTTATTGTGGTTTCATAATTCTTGCAGGAGATAGAAGTAAATCTGGCAGTGCTGAAGGCAGTGGAGATGAAGATTATACCAATCAAGTAAGCATCTTCTTTAGCTTTCGATCCAAAGCATAAAATTTTCATTCAGTTTCATGTTGATGATTCTTGCCGGTTTGTATCTCTTTTACCTTTACCTCCACAAACATTTTGACTAGTAAAACTCTTTATCATATCAGGATCCTGTTAATAATGCTGCTGTCGAAGAACCGCCGAGCAAAGACAGTTATCTACCGACCGGTCCATTTCCTACTTCTAGTTCAGATTATCAAAATACTATTAATAGAGATGTTCTTCTCACTGTTACTACTACTTCTGGTCAAACGATAACAGAACAAATGGGTAAGGTCCTCTTTATTTACTGTTAAAATCATTTTATCTACATCCTTATCTTCTGGTTGTTCCGCGATTTTCAAATTATACATCTAAGTATTAAATTTGTGTTTATATGGAAACCACTTTCTCCTAAGTTTATGCATAGTATCCAATTGGATAGAATAGTAGTAGAAGAATAGTATCCACCTGCTTTTCAAGCCTGTTTTGTGTTACATAAGATGAACATTTTCATAATCAGTGTATTTTTTTTGTATGTATGGTGGAACTCTTTCAAAATACTTTCATTTTGTATCATATATTTTCTCTCTGAAGGTCCAAACCTGTGCAGTGCCGACGATGACCGTACTGAACCACATATATCAAATAATTATGTTAATACATCTACTACCGAACCTATACAGAAAATTCAGAGTCCGCCGCATCTAGATGAGACACCGAATGAACCAGATAATGAAGGTGTGTACTCACAAACTTTTCATTCCAGTTTGTATAATAAGTTGCTTCTATGTACATATTTTCTGCATCAGATAAATACAAATCGAACGGAAGTTTGTCTGATATTAAACCAGATGATAGCGAGACGGCAGTCGCATTGGAAAAAGAAAAATCAATTCTAAGTTACGAAAAGAAAAACACTTATTCATCTTTGCCAATGCCTCCTCCAAGCCCAACCCAGTAAGTTCCTAGAAGAGCTCTTTGCTGCTTCCAATGTATATATGCAATTCCATATGAGTGTAAATTACTCTTCCCTCTTTCATTAATTACGCTTTTATTTAATAAAGGGTTTACAAAAGAGAATATACTGGATTGATGATACTCTCCACAGTAATCAGTTTTTGTTTCACTTTGTCATTTTTCAACAGCATCAAATCTGAAACTCCTCATGCAAAAGCATCCAAGAGATCTCTTCAGGATCTTCCTCTTCCTCCCGTGCTCTCTGATAGTAACGACGTTAAAATCGACATGGACGATCCTGTTCTCTCACCACCTATTTTCGAAAGCGAGCAGCCGAGGAAAAAGAGACCAAAGTTGGTGTTCACACCTCTCCTCAATTGTATACCCCAAAAACCTTAGCATTCATTCAATCCTTCTTTGTATCAGAATCTGTGGACTCAGGGTACATGAAACCAATACGGAAGACGACGCCTGGGGCACCAGGTGCGTGGATGAGTATGAATTTTTGTCGATCACCGGCGAAGGAACGTTCGGTCAGGTCTACAAAGCTGCTGACAAGAAAAATGGTTCTGTTTGTGCTCTCAAGAAGGTATTTCCGCTAAATGTCTTTCCTCCTACTGACTGATAACATATCTCATCTCTCTGGAACATAATAGTTTACCATTGTAATGATAGAGCTTCTTCTGTATACCAGTACAATTTGCTTCTACATTCAGGTGCGTCTCGACAACGAACGAGAGGGTTTCCCAATAACGGCTGTTCGTGAAATCAAAATTTTGAGGCAGCTACAACATCCTAACATTGTGTATCTCAAAGACGTGCTCACGGACAAATCGGACGCGACCGACTTCCGTAAAGACAAAGGTATAGAGATCTGTTAGATATGGCTTTCCCGACAGCATGAATTAACATATTTGCTCGCAGGTGCGTTTTACCTCGTTTTCGAATACATGGACCACGATTTGATGGGTTTGCTCGAGTCCGGGCTCGTACACTTCAACGAGAACCATGTAAAATCATTCATGAGACAACTTTTGGATGGGTTGAATCACTGCCACAAGAAGGGTTTTTTGCACAGGTCGATCATTCTTCACTGCAGCTGTATATCTATAGATGCAATTGGTTTATTTTGTATGTTTCTGTTTCAAATATAGGGACATAAAGTGCTCGAATATATTACTGAATAACAACGGGGAGATTAAGTTGGCAGATTTTGGATTGGCGAGATTCTACAATACTGAAGAACCGTGAGTTAATCCATCTTTTATACTGGCATAAAAAAGAATGGGAAAATCATCCTATATATTGGAACTTGCGATCTATCTATGTTACATTTAATCTCTAATAGACTTGAGCGATAAAGCCCGTCAACAGATAATAAATACATCAGAGTGGAGGAGTTGGTACATAAATCTTCTAATGCTACCTGCAACTCCTCCTAAATAAATAATGAATATGCAAATACACGTTTTTGCTGTTGTGAATTTTTCAATACCTAGTCGCTTCCACTAATATAAATATGATAAAATGTGATTTTGAGATTATAGACATCACCACAATGGCGCGAACGTATTATTATGAGTATCTGAAAAACCAATTATAAAAATAATCGTATCTACATTGATTCTCAGGAGACCATACACAAACCGTGTAATAACATTGTGGTATCGTCCGCCCGAACTCCTTCTGGGCGAGGAGACGTACACCCCTGCAATTGATATTTGGAGTTGTGGATGCATTCTCGGGGAACTGTTTACGAAGAAACCGTTGTTCCAAGCGGACCGAGAGATCACTCAACTGGAAAGCATATGCCGGATCTGCGGCTCTCCAAGCCCCGCTATATGGCCCGACGTCCTCAAGCTTCCTCATTTTCATACTATGAAGCTTAAGAGACAGTACAGACGAAGATTGAGGGAAGAGTTTGCTTTGTGAGTGTTTTTATAACCCACAACTATCCTTGATATTACTGCAGTTCCTTGTTTGCAAGATCTATACATACATTTTTTCATACATTGCGTATATTATAATAATATTTTTAAATTTTATTCGTAGCTTACCAACATTAGCACTGGATTTGCTAGATCAAATGTTGAAGTTGGACCCTGCGAAGCGGTTCACTGCAGAAGAGGCTCTGAGCTGTCCATGGCTCCGTAACGTCGATACTAAGAACATGTGTATGCCTGAGTAAGTTCTCTCATTACCTGAAAGATTTTGCTCAATGTGTGTTTAGCAGTTCCGTAGTTCCGTAGTTCCGTAGTTCCATTGTAATCAATCGTGCCAATTTTACCTAATTAAGCTTAGTAGCAGGGATTTGAGAACGGGACATACAAACAAAAACTAAGATTTTCAACATATATCATCTCTAATTGTAATAATTTTCCTTTGCAATAACAGATTTCCGACGTGGCAAGACTGCCACGAGATGTGGAGCAAAAAACGAAGGAAAGAAATACGGGAAAACGAACGTTTGGTTGCGGAAGGCAAACAACCAATCCATCAGATCCTCCATGGGCCTCCACCGATCTCCGGAAATTCATCTCATACGAACACGAGAGACACAGATCTCCGTAGCTTGAGCAGAAGTTCTTCGAGTTCTGGCGTCAAAGAGGTAATTAATCTTATAAAACATTTGCTGACATAGCCATTTATGAAAATCTTTCAAGTCCTGCATGTCTTTGCGTATTCAAGGTGCCAAAGGCGAGTGGATTCGGGGCACTGGTAAAATTGCAAGAAGAGCATCCAAATATAAATCTTGCGCAATTGGCGGAAGCACTAAACATGCCTCTAGATCCGGAAAGCATGAAATTCCTTGGTACAATTAATCCCAAAGTATTGTGTTCTATGATGAAGGGAAAAGGCGGTGCAGACAAAAATCTTTCATTAAATGGTGAGTGGTACATATATGCACTAAACTTGAACCACTTCTAACCAAATTGTAGGGCTAGATATGCCGTGAAGCTATATGCATGCTATAATGCTTTCTATAACTGAAACAGTCTAGCGTTAAAAAAATGTTCTTAACATTATCCCTCTCCTATTATTACTTTCGTTCTAGAACTAGGATCAATGTTCACTAAAATGCAACAAGCAAAATCATCTCAAGGAGATAGGTCTCAATCGGTCTCTTCAGGTATTCATTCGAACTTCTAGATTGTCTTTATTGTTTTTCTGTATAAATTTGTAAAAATCGAACACAGAGACATTCAAAGAAATGGTAGCAACTAAAGTCAACGTGGCTCCCCTGCCCAGCAGGCCAGGACTGAAGGGACCTTCAGGAACACAGATGCAAGAGGGCACTGAAATAATAGGCAAATAATCTTCTATGAATTTTTGCAAATCCAGTATCTATTTCTTCTGCATTGATGTTTTGTACAATCTATTTCAAAAGGGCAAATGTGTTCATGGACTGATTGTTATATTAGGATATGGAGCTAGGTCCAAACATTTAACTGCTGAACGATTATGTGGAGTTGTAAAATTAATATTTCTCTATTTCCTTAGTCAAAACAGAAAATCGACAGAAGTCCACAACACTGTTAGAAGACATGACCAAAGAAGACATTGATTATAGGCACAGTATCCACGATAAAAACACGAACTATTATAAAACCTCCGAAAGGCCGAAGTCTTCCGGCTCCTATTCCGGTGTCAATTCCGCGAAGTCGTACGATCATACGTTCATCAACTCTGCTGCTAACAATGAGTTGAGCAATTTGGACAGTAACAATAAACAGGACGTGAAAAAGAGCCTCGCCAAACTGCTCGCTCGTCAACTCGTCAACCAGCAGCTGGGCATCAGTGGCCTGGACAATCCTGTGTCCGAGCTTGCAGAAGCGGTCGGGTTTCGCATGGGAGAATTTTCTGGGATTTTGTCACAGGATTCTTCCCTTTCGAACTCCGCACATGACGTTGATATGAGGGAGTCGGACAGGGCTGGGACCAGCAGTAAATGAACTCCTGACATAAATCAATTTAGGAAAAGTATGAGACTCTTGTTTTTATGTATTCTTGAAATGTTGCCTGTTTTTTTTATTTATTTCTTTGCAGTTAAGTACCAACTTGCGTCATGATCTGTCTGTGGTTTGGTGACCTCCGCTCTCACACCCCAAGTCTGGAGGTATAAGAATCTTATGTTCAATCATTATCAAAGGAAAGCCACCTCACATCTTTAGCGATACGCAAACAGGAACAAAAGCGATAGCTTCCAGCCTGCATGGTCACTGTTTGCAACAAGGAGAGTACAGTATTAATCTGCATATGTAGAACAAAATGACAGCATAGTGGCTCGACCCCTACTGTTTATGAAATGCCCCAGGAATTCATGTTTGGTTTCTCTTTTCTCTTTCTTTGTCGCTAGAGAGCTAATTTTTTGCCTTACATTTTCCAAGTTCAGTTATAATCATTAGGACAATGTATGTTGATGGTCGAGGTTATGATCCAAAAAATGAATTTTTTTTAATTTTGCGAATGTTGGATTCTTTCCTAATGTAGGTTCATAATCAGTACAATAAATACACTACAGCGTTAGATGTTATTTTACTGCTTTTGAATGAGGCAACGAAAAATTAATAAACTGAATGCCTGAAGTCGATACTGCTCATCTGAAAGATAGGTTAAGATGCATTCGTACGAAACGAGATGTTGGGGAAAATACTTGTAAAATAGTGCAATCAACCAAGGATCGAGACTAGAGTAAATAAGTGTTGCAGTGACAATGACTCCTTGACTAGATTTTGCTGTAGTCATCGATGATGGAATTTTAAAAGAATTCTTCGCTTAATTATCCGTGTTGTGAACGATAAAAAGTTAATCATTATTTTGGTACGTGTAGTCAAGCTTGTTAGTTTGGCGGATATTGATAATATAACGTTGTTAAATCCACCAATAACTATGTCAGCTCGTAGCTGTTAAAAATTAACAAATGATCGACTGCTACATTCTAGAATCTGCCAGCTCTCTGCGTGCTTATTACTCCGGTAACTCTCCGCAGTGGCCCAGTGAAATCTGCTTTGATGGTTAAGAATATACGCTATTGTGAGTCGCCCTTTTCCATGAAGACAGGAAGGGAAAAGAGAAAATAATAATGCCTTATTTTTTTTTATAATGAGCCACTCCACTACATTATCGACCGTACTTTTGTTAAAATATGAAGGTGATAGTCGCTGGTTTTCCTAAGACAGGAACAAAGTCAATGGTGGCAGCTCTGACTAAGCTTGGATATAAAGTATACGATTACATTGAAAATGTATACCTCCTGGAAAAAGAATGGACGAAAATTGCAAACGAAGGCTGGACGACAGAGGACTTTAGACAGATGTATGATGATGTTGATGCAGTTACAGATTTTCCAGCCTGTGCTTTCTGGGAGGAAATTTATAAAGCCTTTCCTGATGCAAAGGTGAATAAAAAAACGGGAACATTTCTCTATTCTATAAATCTTGAATTATGTGTTTCATTTTACTCAGATCATATTGACTATGCGAGAAAATGATGAAGTTTGGGTTGAAAGCTTTGCAAACCAACTACGGATTGCCGAAACGAATGTATGGCATCACGTTTTCGAATTCCTATCACCAACGCAAGTAAGGATAGCAAAAAACATCTTATGGCCACTAAGTGAGAATATAAGCAGGCTTCTCTCATCTTGAATAGTGTTGATTACTGATTGCATCCGTTGTCTACTAGTTACAGCGCAGTTCGGGTTGGTTAATCGAAACCAGATTAAAGATGTGGACGAGAAGAAAACTTTATTGAAATTCAAGTATAGAGCACATAATGCATATGTGCTACAGGTCAGACATATTAAATTCATAGTTGTTGTAACAAATCTCGTCCGCGCTTTCATACATCTGCATATGTACTTTGATCCATTCGCATGATCTAGAATTAAACTCTTCGCTCCCCTTATATATATTGGTATTATTTAAGAACTTGTTGAGGCTTAGTATATTTTTTAAGCTTATTCACATGCTCAACGTAAAACCTTGTTGAAATGAATAAGATATTTTCATATGAACGCTCAGAATGCACCTGCTGATCAACTTCTCGTGTACAAACCGTCAGAAGGCTGGGAACCGTTATGCCGATTTCTCGGTAAACCGGTACCAAACGAACCGTTTCCCCATAAAAACGTTCGTGGGAAATTTCTGGACGACTTGATAGCGACACATCCATTATTTAAACGATTGAAAAAAGAAGTGATCATCTCACTGTCAATTATCACTGGTGTTTTAGGATTGGGAACTTATTATTGCACAATGCGTCGTCATGAGATTTTAGGTTTTGTGACCAAGATATCCTTTTTCTTTAAAAGGTCATGAAATTCGAAAAAGGCTTCCAGAATTTTTCTATAAATTTATGCCAAATATATACAGTACCGTATTCTTAAGTATATTTGATCATAAGATGCGCAAAAATGAGTTAATTTTTTTCAGTAGTTCTAAGCGTCTTGAATCAAGAAGTATGACGCCAAATGCTTATCCATTACACTCTGATTTTGTAAAAGGCTTATGTGGACAACGCCGGGTAAAAATTACTTAACTATTGTATTTTCGACTGGATCCTTACACTTTCCTTATACAAATTATGTATTTTGCATGCAACAAAAAAAATAAACAGTAATGTACGAATCATTATATTGATCTAGTACGGTAGCCAAACCACCAATTCTCCTTCATAATAATAGTATCGTAAAGTACAATAACTCACTTTAATGACTTAATTGGTATATCCACGGAAGGCATTTGTTCTATTATAAGTATCCTTCGCTTTACGCGACCCCGAAGAACAATATTTTTGAAATTTTCGATTGAAATATCGAATAAACAATCGTAGTATTTTTTATGCCAATTATCCGTGTCCATTCAACTTTTCCATGGCAACAGTATGATTTTCCAGTCTTTCAGCATCAGAACAAGTGATAAAGTGTTTATGAACATGTTGCAGTCGTATATAACAAGGAAAGGGTAGAGTCCAAGTTCATGAATTACCTTCCCCATGACCCCATTTATCACATACATTGATAGATCCGATGAAACACAAACTGCTGCCAAGTAAGCTGATCTCTTGGCAACATGTTCAAGTACATTTTTATCACTTTTGACACTTCGACTTCGTATTGATTCTTTCGATTTCTTGGGAACAATATTTTCGTTCTCTATCATCTCTGTTACGGTTGATTCCGCCACTGAGTCACATACCGTAGTCATTCTCATTTCATTTGTGCCCGAATTCCCCTTCTTTCTCATAGTTTTCACATTGTTCTTGTTTTTTTGGATTTGTTGAACAAGAGGATAAACAAAAAGAAACAATAGAATGAGTTGTGACGACGGCAAGAGAATACCCTCAAATGCAAATATATATTTAAAAGTTTCCATGTCGAGGTCATCCTGGCAGGAAGAGGCTTCCGGGTCAAAGGGAAAGAAAATCGTATGTACCGCGACAAGATACATACAACTGAAAGTACCAAGTCCAATACTTAGTAAGCTTATGTTCCTCACCCATTTCGGCATTAAGACACCAACATTGCTCGTGTACTGAGTCCTTTGACGAATCCACAGAGTAAAATAGACGAGGAAGAGCATGACACCGTAGCATACATACCACGAGGAAGCTAGAATTACGCAAATCAAATGGTTTTGCTGACTGGCCCCGAAAAATAAGAACGCCTCGATAGCAATTAATCGAGGAAAAACACCACAGACTACAGCAAATGATGTGATAAAAAATAGTTGGAAACCTTTTTTACGCCTTCGATTAAATCTTCCCGCTCTTTTGCCATATTTGACCATTGATACGAAGATGAATATGAACCAGATATAAAGAGGTGATAGAATTGACTGGGAAACAATCCATTCAGTTCTATTATAAAAATGAGTTGTTTCACTGATATTCCTCTCCTGAATGCTGTTGTTGGTGGATGCGTTTTCAATATCTGGATACATTGTTGATTCCAGATTCATATTTTCAGATATCACAATCAAGAGTTCAAGATCGTTTATTTCTCGTACGAGTTTCCACGTTAATTGAACTACAAAATCAAGGAATAGTAGAAAAATTTACTAAATTTTATATCTAGTTTATAATGAAATTAGTAATATCTAATATCTCGAGACCTCAATACAGTTTCTATTTTTCGTTCTAACTCAAACTGAGTCTTACTAACAAACCGATATTATTTGGGGAAGCTAAGCAGTAGCTACTATTCTTGAGAGATATCATTTATATATATATATATATATATATATACGATCCAGGATATTTACACACACAACAAAGACTAAAAGATACTAACTCTTCCACTTTATATATTATGGATTTTTTCATCCAATAAGCAAACAAACTGCAATATATCAATCAATACATCATTTTACGATGTAGCTGAAAGGTACAATTGTTACGGAACTACCAATTTTCCTTTTTAATGATATTGTTGTAATGTGCAATAACACAGTATAATGGATTGGTAGACTTCGGCAAGACTATGCTTTATTGCAAGTATCCTCTCGTTTTGCGCAACCAAGATTTATTCCGGCGAACAAATGTAGAAGGCTCAGCACATGCTCCACAGGTTTTCTCCTACAGCCGAATACAAAACAAGCACTGTTTTATTTTTACGAATGTGTACACGTTCGGTAGAAAGTAATTAAAAAAAGTTCTCCTAAACCATTTACAACATTTATTATTATTTATTTTTACATTTATTTAGTACAATTCAATGCACTTCGGGGATCCTCTGAAACAGCTTGGCGGATCACAGTTTGAGAACCACTATTCTAAACGGATTACGAGGACTTTAACTGGGTTGAATGTAAGTAGTAACGCAGTGTAACATGTGGTAAATCCTATTAATAAATAACTTTGGTTATGCGGTGCTGAACTGTTATTGCGGCTGTATTCGGAATGTATGTCCGACTATCAAGTACAGGATGAACAGCAAATGTGTAATGATACATGTAATAGTTTAGAACTTTAGATGTTGGTCACCATACCCGGAGGTTGTAGATTTTTCTCTTAGAAATAGTCAACAAATGGAAAAAGCAATAAACACAATTAAACTTTTTCTAGCTATATGTTGTAATTAATGAACTAATTATGAAAGTAATAGTTGCTGGTATAACAAAAACAGGAACAAAGTCAGTGGCGGCTGCGCTAGCCAGGCTCGGATATAAAGTATATGACTGGCCGGAACATGTTTTCTCGCTGGAAAAAGAATGGACGAAGATCTTGAATGGTGAGTGGACGACTGAAGATTTCAGGCGAATGTACCAAGATGTCGATGCGGTCACTGACTCACCTGCCTGCTTTTTCTGGGAGGAAATACACAAAGCTTTTCCAGAGGCAAAAGTATACCTTCATCTAATAATTCTCCTGTTAATTACACTTACATATGAAAATACTAAAACCTACAGTATTATCTGTACCAGCAGTACCAACTAACTAACGCTGTACCAATACTGCTGTAGCTAAAGCACTCGTCGCACCGAGAAGGATGTGCGACATTTAAAACGTAAAACCTCCATACCTCGTACTAAAATGCTTGGCCATTAACTAACGATATGACTGTGGGAAAGTCAGCTCATATGGAATTCAAAAATAGAACTCTTATATGACCTGTCCCTGAACACCCCTACGAAATCGCCCCTAATCGTTAGTTAGGGGCCGAGCATTGTACTACGAGCTATAGAGGTACTAATGATACTGCTGGTACTGCAGGCTTTTGAATTGTCCACACACTTTTACCATCTCATTGCGCCAGATCATATTGATGACAAGAGAGAGCGATGAAGTTTGGTTTCAAAGTTTCAAGAAGCAAATGATCGCGTGGTATGGTAATGTGTGGCTTCGCGCGCTCATAATTCTTTCGCCCACCTATCGGAGAGTTATGACTAACATAAATCGAAAAACAGGTCTGTTGTACAATGCATTTAATTAAAAAATGACGCATTATTGACTATGGAACGTTAAGTTAATATATTCTTCGGAGTGCATTCACCAAGTGACATGCCATACAAACTTGACTCAAGAGCGCAACTGATGAAAATGAAATACAGAGCTCATACTGCTCACGTATTGCAGGTAGGTGTTAGAAGTTACTTGTGTTTTCTTTAGGCTCTGGTGAATAATCTTAATTCCTTCTCACACGCAGAACGCCCCATCTGATAAACTTCTCGTTTACAAAGTAGGAGATGGCTGGGAACCATTGTGCAAGTTTCTCGAAAAACAGCTCCCAGATGAACCCTTTCCTCATAGAAATAAGCATGCTGATATTATGAGTGAATTAGTCGAAACTCATCCCTGTTTTCAGAAGTTAAAAAGAGAAGCGCTGGTAACAGTTTCGCTTATGTCTGTGGCCGCTGGATTAGGAATGTTTTTTTTTTCCAAATTGTTGAAAAAATAATTTTTTGTCACTATCGTCCTGGTTGGGAACCTCTGATTTAGAGACCTAAATTCCGACGTATATACAGTACAGTAATACAGAACTTTTATTCGTAGTAGAGAAAGTGAAGTAGTTCTTCTTCGTGAAACGTTCCACTGCAGAAAGGATTAACCAATGATGCGTTGAGGTTTTCTCCTCCAGTCGAATACAAAACAAGCACTGTTTTATATTTACAGATGTGTTCGGCAGAATGTAATTGAACGAGTCGTTCTAAAGTCTAAACGGATTACAAGGACTTCTACTGGGTTCAATGTAAATAGGAACGCAGTCGTAATATGTGGTATATCATATTAATATTTAACTCTGGTTATGTGGTGCAGAACTATTGTTAAGTCTCATAAGTGCGAACTCTCGTCTCACGTCTTTTATTTTTAACTTTTTATTTACCGTTATCTCATCAGTATATGACTTGAGCGTATTGAATTAGTAGCGTAGTACATTTTGAAGGTTATTGTGTGGAGTATATAGTTCGGTTAGCCTTATATGACCTAGATCAGCAAAATGAAGGTGATAGTAGCTGGTTATCCAAAAACGGGAACAAAGTCGCTGAACGCAGCTTTGACCAAACTAGGATATAAAGTATACGACTCCCCCGAGAATGCCTACTTACTAGAAAAGGAATGGACGAAGATAATGTCCGAAGGATGGACGACAGAGGATTTCAGGCGAATGTATGAAAATGTCGATGCTGTTACCGATATACCTGCTTCCTATTTCTGGGAGGAAATTCATAAGGCTTTCCCAGAAGCAAAAGTGAGGCAGACATACCTGATGCATAAAGTTAGGCGTATAGAAATTCGTTTTATGTTTGCTTCTTTGCAAGATTATCCTATCAGTAAGAGACGATGAAGAAATATGGGCCAAGAGCATGATAAATCAAATGGAAGTCGCTCGAAGAATGCTCTGGTTTCGTATCGGCGTACTACTGTCCCCAACTCATAGAAGGATCACGCGGAACATATCGTTTCCTACAAGTATACAGATCTATTCACTGCATGTAATACGGCGCAACTTAGAACTGTCGGTAATACAAGGCTGAATGTTTATGCTTTCAGGGGGAATTGTGTTTGGAGACTCGAATTTCGGACTGTTTTCGCAGGGAAAAAAGCCTAACAAGGAGCTTCTAAAATTAAAATATAGATCTCACAATGCATATGTGAAGCAGGTAAAGAAACCTAGTTATCAATTATATGGTTCCGATGCCTCTAATGAATCTTCACATTAACATCATTTTTTCTTGCCATGTTAGACTGCTCCCGCTGACAAACTTCTGATTTTCAACTGTACGGATGGTTGGGAACCTCTATGCGAATTTCTTGGAAAACCTGTGCCAGATGAACCATTTTTTCATGAAAATGTAAAGGGAGTGATTTTAAAGAAATTGGTAGCAACACATCCTCTTCTCCAGAAAATGAATAGAGAAATTAAGCTTTCCCTCTCGATGATCGGAATTGGGGTTATTGGGGTTGCTGGTGTCGGCATGTATGTTATTTATTCGCGCACGAGTGGCATACAGTCGTTTTTCTCCTCCTTATGTAATAAATAGAGTTTTAATGCTTATTATAGGAAGTAGGAACGCTTTTTGTCATGTGATTTTCGTCTACTACGTGACCTAGACGAATAAATAAAATACTATACACTTGGTGGTGTTGTTTATTGACAATGCTCAAATTCTATGTCCTTTGACCTTCAGAAAAAAATGGCGCCTCTTTATAGTCTGCTTCTCTTACGGGTTATGAATTTGACGGATACGGTATAGACTAGCAAATTGATTGTAACAAACTATTGCACTAGTGAATTCAAAAATATAATAATGGAAAGTTGGATGCACTGCAATGCTTGTCACACTTGTTTTTCTAATTCCACCTCCTTCGTTGTCACTACTTGCGGACATGTATATTGCTCGAACTGCAAGAAGCAAGGTATGGTTAGTTTTACTAATAAGTTTGTTTGGACTACTATGGTGTCAGCAGTGAAGTCAAACAGTTTTGAATCCAGTTAATCCTTTCGATTTTCTACAGCCGTTAATTCTTGTTTTGTATGCGGAAAGAAATGCCAGATCACTCCAGTGAATCAAGAAGTACGTCATACTTGAATAAGTAGTGTAGAAAAAAGTCTACAGTACAAGCAGATCTTGACTAGATTCTTATTGCTATTGATAATGTATTTATTGCTTTTTTAAATTCAGCTGAATTCAAAAACCAAGACATTTTTCATGCCTATCGATCAATTAAGAAGAAAAGAAATTGAAATGATGAAGTTACATTCCGAAGTGAGCTTTTAACCATTATAATTCTAGAAAATGATATGCTAAACTTCAAAGCCCCATACCTTTTTGCTGCCGTTGGGATGAACTATTCTAGCATCAATACTGTAGTGTAAGCTGTTTCCTACTGTACTACAACAGAAATTGAACCGACGTTGCATTATTAAACAGGTAGTGGAATTCCAGAGCGACCACAGAGCTCGACTTTTCAAATACATGCAAGACAAGGTAAAATCTGTACAACTTATTTCAATTTTTTGGAGTGAGTTCGGAGTGAGGAATTTTCCATGAACTGATTTTCCAGATCACAAGACAAAACAAAATGTTACAAGCGGCAGAAAAAGCGTTCACTGCTCAAAGAGAGTAAGTGTCATAGAATTTCAGTTTAAAGTTTGAGAATTGTTTCGTTAAATGTGTTCAGGGAAAATCGAAGATTGAAAGAAGATTTAAGAATTCTGAAGAAGTATATTACATCCTATAAAGCACATACTTCTGGGAGGTTAAGCGACAAGTAGGAGTACTCTTTATATTCATGGATAAAGTTACCTCTCGTATTCTGTTTCTGTCTAAACGTGTTATGTTTAATGTTCTGTACACTGTTAATTTTTAAGACCTTCCACTCCAATGCAGCTGCAGTCTATATCACTTAACATGCATGGTGACGTATTTATACTGATTTAGTTGTACCAATGATTCTAGTGTGACTAAAATATTATTCTGTGGATTAGATTCTTCACGACCTACTGATTTACGAAACCTCAATACTGGTGATCTATGTTCAACGTAAGAATATTATTACTGTCTCTCCGTTAGTTATATTTTCCATGAACTTAGTTAAATTAGTAAGCCTAATGCTTGTTAATTTCAGGCCTTCGAATCGAAGTCAAAGCAGTATCCAGAGAGCAGGTTAGAGATCCAGCTTATGCAAAACGCAACTTTTTACAGTATTCACTTGACATCCATCATGCTCTTGCTTACTCGCTTTATTATAGCTTCATCGAGATATTTTTCTTCTTCGCCATCACAATCACCGTATGCGATGAACAGAAGCTTTAGCCACACGTTAGTAAACTTTTGAGACTTAATTTGATTTCATTTTTAATCCTGATTATTCAGCGATCAATTTAGAAGCCCAATGATGGAATTGAGACCTCCGAATCCTGAGGTACCCATGTTCATTTCTTTCCTGACTACTCTATCTTATCTAATCATATTAAAGTGATTAACAAAAGCATATGCGACTTTTATAGAGTGGATTTTATACTCCAACAGCGAAACGCCTTTCCATGTGTTCGAGGCCCGTTGATGGAAAGATAGGTATACCTGTGTATGTGTACAGCGCTATAGGGTTGAGAATTTCATTGAATTGTACTGTACTTTTAGGTACGCCATCTCCAAGAGCGTTGAATACGCCGATTCAAAAATTACCTTCTATTTCAGCAACCAAGCACTTTAGAACATTATTTCCTCCGAGTGAGTATAGCCATCTGAGTTTGCTATTTGGATTTGTCATTGTTTTGAAATGGATGGATATTTGAACGTTGTATGTTGATTCAGTATTATATTTTTTAGAATGATTTCAATGACAGATTGTTATACGGATTGTTTAAGACGAATACTCGAACCCAGCTTTCAGCTATACTATATTCAATTTTTCTCATGAATAAAAATTAT
>QXVX01009125.1:0-19752 GCA_013436065.1 Halocynthia aurantium | reverse complement strand
CTCTAGAATAACCAACCCATCAGCTAGCTAACTATACGTTGTCGGTTTCACCCTCACAGTTAACCTGAAAACCTTTGCATGCTTCAAGAAGTGTTAACAACGCGTGACAGAATACGTATTAAATAATATAGTACAAAGTAAAAGAAACAAAAAACAAGAACAAAAAAAAATCACATTTTCAAATCCATTCATGTGAATCGTGCAGTTTCACTGAAAAAATAAACATGCATGATCATGCAACCTGCAGCTACACTAAAAGGAACTAAATTGTACAAAAATGCGATTGAAATATCATCAATGTTTGGTTTTGAATGTAGGCTGAGGTCAGCACATAGAAATAGATTAGACCCTATGTAACGACATCACATTGTATATGTCACGTAACAGCGTCGTGTTCAGTAAGTTTTATCAATCAAATTAGAGTGGCAGCGACGAACCGCCGGAGCTGATCTCGCAAGGTCGAATCCGTCCCGCGGGCAGTAGTTTTGTGTCCCTGGTCTAGTTTATACATCTTCTAGGAGCGGGAGAGCAGATTCTTTGTACCAACGACGTGTAAATCCTTATTTTACTAATTCGATTTGAATTTGAATTATTATTTTATTATGAAATATTTTTTGAACTTTAGAATTGAAATAGAAAATACATGTGGCTATTGACAGTTCGAAGAAAGTGGAGCAGCGATCAATGACACATACGACAAGTATGAAAGACTCCGTACTCTGTACTAAGCTACGTTCAAGTATTCTATGCAGGATATACAATAGAACTCCGATTACAGCAGGAGTTCTAAATATTGCAATTCTATTATATCAAGTGATCAATTTTTGTTCTTTCGTGAGACTCCCGTAGTAGTTGTAGTATAGTACGGAAGTATGCAATGCTGAATATAGGATGTTGGCATGAGAACCTTGATCCTGATCTCAAACCTGCAAATATATAACACGATCGGCCTGTCGGGTGATCTTAGTTTAAAGCCATTACACCACGGCAAGGTGTCACCCTTCGTAATGGGTTTATTTAAGAATAAACCCTCACGCAATTAGACAGGCAGTCAGTGCAGTGAGGAAAAGACATTTCGACTATAATTGCAAGCTAGTCCTATGAAACGCATTGTACTTACATGCCGCCATAATCCATAATCACCACTAGAGGGTGTGTCCTCACACGTTGATGTCAACATACAACCACTAGAGGGCGTGTTTTCAACCAATGTCAGCATGCAACCACTAAAAGGGGCGTCCTTAATCCTCGTCAGCATGTAAAGGTGCGTGTATACAACCGATGCATTCATACAACCACTGGATGGCGTGTCCTCAACCATTGATGTCAGCATACAACCACTAGATGGCGTGTTTTCAACCGATGTCAGCATACAACCACCTGAGGATGTATCCTCAACCGTTGATGTCAGCATACAACCACTAGCGCCTATAGAACTGTATACACTGTATATCTACTGAATAACTGCCGATGCAGTTGTGCGTAACGGAACGGAACTGTTTCGGCCGGCCGGCCGATCGCGTGAAATATTTTTGGTTTACAATACGTTGCGACATGCGTAACAAGCAAGACAAGATAATTTATGCATATGAAATTCAATAAAAGTCAGTTTGGAAATTGAAATTAATTGCGGTTAATGAAGCTCCACATGTGCACCTGCGGAGCTTCCTAATAAGAATACGTTCCCCAGTATTCAGTATTAAGGTCCCAGAATAAAAAAGTAAATATGAAATACTCATCAACTTATCCTTATGCCAGTGTCTCGAGTCCTCCTGCTTTCTGATCCCACGACGTTCTACGTCTGAGCTGCTCTGTATTACAATAATATGCTTGAATGTAAACGATAAAATCAGTGTATAATAAGTCCCATTGGAGTAATTTTGCGACGAATGTTTTTAACAAGCGCCCGACATGGATTTAAACCAAATAGGATTTGAAATGGACTAATTTAATTCTAGATGGTTTACATAGACCCACAGGCAAACATCCCATAGTGTGGAAATTATGTTAATAGGATAAGTTAGCCACTCAGTCAACACATTTCCTATGGCCGACATTTCCTTACCCTTTCACCAAAATGCATTCGCTTCATGCCGAGTACCTTACATTATCTTTAAAAAAAGTATATTGCAATACCTTCGTGCATTCTCTCCGTCGCTTCAAGCTTTTGCGATTGCGATTCCACCCGGCGCAAAAGCAACCCTAGGATTATAGTGAAATTACAATACAAAAAGGCCCATAGAGGTAGAAAAAATAGTAAATCACAACTAGCATCATACCGTGGCGTAGTCTCCGCAACGGTTAAAGCTTCTGCATCTTCTAAATTCGGCGCAATAGCGTCGACGCTCCTTAATAAAATGGTAAAATGAAAAGAATTTTGAACTTGTGATGTCTTCCTAATTCAAGAAAATTTCTTGAAACTCACTTCTGCATCCTATGCAGTATTCTGCATGCTTGCTCCACTGGTGTAATCTTCTCGTGGATGTGGATGCTAGGTCTAAAAACATTGACATCGATGTCTACATTAGCAGACTTCTTGACAAATGAATTTCAGCCCAAAAAATATAAAATGATTAGCTGTCAGCAGTCTTCTCTCCTTCTCGGCATCGAGTGGTCGTCTTGATCTTCTCCATCAATCCGTTCTAGCCTTTATAGCAATGACAGAATATGTTGACTAAACACAATGCATTTCAAAAATAATACGGTATAACCAATGTAATCATACAGTTGCGCAGTCTCCTCAACGGCTACAGCTTTTGCAGCTTCTAAAGTCGGCGCAAAAGCTTCGACGCTCCTTAATATTGGGAAACGGAAAATAATTTGAGCTTGTAATAAATTTTTTATTCCGAGAAACTCTCACAACTTACTTCTGCATCCTTTGCAGCGTTCTTCATGCTTGCTCCACTGCTATAATCTTCTCGTGGATGTGGATGCTAGATCTAAAAACATTGACATTGATGTCTACATTAGCAGACTTCTTGGCAAATGAATTTCAGCCCAAAAAATAAAAAATGATTAGCTGTCAGCAGTCTTCTCTCCTTCTCGGCATCGAGTGGTCGTCTTGATCTTCTCCATCAACCCGTTCTAGCCTTTATAGCAATGACAGAAAAGTGTTGACTAAACACAATGCATTTTAAAAATAATACGGTAAAACAAATGTAATCATACAGTTGCGCAGTCTCCTCGATGGTTACAGCTTTTGCAGCTTCTAAAATCGGCGCAAAAGCTTCGACCCTCCTTAATATTGGGAAAGGGAAAATAATTTGAGCTTGTAATAAAATTTTTACTTTGAGAAACTCTCACAACTTACTTCTGCATCCTTTGCAGCCTGCTTCATGCCTGTTCCACTGGTATCGGCTCGTGGATGTGGATGCCAAGTCTTAAAAACATTGACATCTACGTCAACATTAGCCTACTGTACTTGCAAACTAACTTATTTCAGCCTAAATAGTAGGAAACGATTATCTGTTGGGGGTCTTCTGACAGTCCTCGATGTTCGATGTCTGCTACTGCCGATCTCCGTCAGCCCGGTTCACCTTGTACGGGCTATTTCCGAAAAAAAATATTTTTAGCTGACGTCACTTGTTACATTAGAAATGAAATGTTATTTTACACGTTGACATGTCACATTTTCACAATTTTTTACCATCGAATGGTCGCCTTGTTACTTCAAACTTTCGCCACTTTACTAGACGCAAAAGTCTCGGTCAAGCCCTTAAAACATAATACAAAACTCTTACTGCTACTTGAGACTATAGATAACATTTAATGTGTTGGTAAATATTATGGAAGTATTTTATATTCATTTTACCCGATGTAGTCGCATTCTACAAGCTCCATCCCACCGACGTGCTGCAAAGTCTGTAAAAAAACGCAATAAGCGCAAAAAAAATGAAAAAAACAAGGAAACTTAAATGCCGGGCCCGGCAACACAAAACATAAATGGAAGCAAACCAAGATACTGCATATAAATAAAACAAAACAAAAACCTAGTTGTATAACTACCTATATAACCAGATGCTCAGCGACCAAACTAGATAAACTGAATGTATGGAGAACAGCTTACCAACCATATATGCTATACCATTTCAAAAAAAATGAGTAATAACGGTTAAAAAGAGAAAAGAAAGAGCAGTTGTATTATGGAACCAGACAAGCCTTCATGATTGGTGAGATTCGATCTAAAGTCTAATTAGAGATTTTTATTTAAAAAATACAAAGGGAAGAAATTTAACGGCGGCAGCTGAGATCACTTTTAGTGAGTTTTGGTCTGAAGTCTGATTGGAGCTAGTTAAAAAAAAGATACAAAAAGGAAAAAGAAGTAAAATTAAGGAAGGTGCGAGGCTCGCTATTCGATAGACAGAACAGGTTATTACAAAATCTAGATAATTTTCCTCTAGTATCATTTTCCTGTCGACGTGGCAGTTAATGTAATCTCTTCTACTATTCGGGTATACGAATGTCGATCTTTTCTCAACCATAGAACGGACAATAGCGGACTGGATCTTAAAATAAAGGGCATATTTAACCTACCACTAGTCTACAACATGTCGTGACGCCAACAAGAAGGGTAAACCGATAGATGTTTCATAATTATATTGAAGCGTCAGGGTTCAGTACCAGCGGACCGACGCATTACTATCGATGAGTTAGCATACTCTTTGAAAATTAGTCATGGCTGGCCATAAAAATAAAATCGGATCACTGTGCATTCTGCTAGTGGGGCGGCCATTTTTATTGACTGAAAACAACACTTGTAAAAATTGTACAAACAAATAGGTCAGCTCATCGGGATCACGTATCACTCAAGTCCGCACGTGGAGTGAAAATTTCGTCCAACTTTAACACAAGAGTGCGCTGTGGCATAAGTGCCACTAATTTTTGACTCGCCCTCGTATACCAATATACAAATATAAACAGCAAACATTTCAATTGGGAAACTGTCACACTTGATCAACATGATTATTTGATTGATATTGGTACATCCTAATTACTGTACGCAATTCCCGATGAATGTTTAATTAAATCATTTTAATATTTTTTTGTAATGGAAGAGTTTTGCTGACATTAGACCAAAAGGACCTTGAATAATTTCCTCAGTTTCCTGCACGAAATTCGCCCTACCATACAGTTGAATAGCTTCGACTTGAAATTCTGTTGTACTCAACGTGATAGCATCGAATCCTGTGTTTCTTGCTTGATCTATGACGAACAGCAGTAGTTTCGAAGCTATCCCCTGTCGTCGCATGATTGGAGAAACAGACATCCGCTTTTAAACCAAAATTATGGTATTATATAGGTGATTTAAAACTGATTTACAGTCTGATGCGAGTAATAAAATGAATACCTTCAGTTCAATGCAGGATTTTCCTGGAGCAAGGCCCACAGATCCTATTATCAACCAATTATTTTGATGACATGTCTCTGCAACCCAAAATCCACCAGTGTAGCTATCGCGTATTGCTGGAAAGTCAGTTAAATCCGATAGGTTCCGATTCAAATAACGAATACCACCCACAAAACCTAATTGCAATACAGTACCAGAAGATACCGTAATACATGCATAACGAAATGCAAAGATCGATTTTGAGAAGTCCCTACCGAATGAAACCAATGCTGTTAGTTGGGCAAAGTAGACGACAAGGAAAGTCTCAAATCTTTGATGAAAAACTACTCCAGTAGCAAATGCCAATCCGATCAATGTCACCTGGCGAAATATAAATTAGAAGATTCAATTGATAGTTGCATTATAGTATAATTCTGCAGTGTGCAATCTGACTGATGCTTGTTTGATTTGCAGGCTCGTCGAAAATTCTATCAGAAATACCTGTAGTCTAAAATTCAATAAAACTTTGGAGACAATTGCAGCTTTGACGATAGGTTTCAAGCCTGTAATTATCATTTTTTTAACGACTCGAAAATCCTTTTCTTTCATTTCACGAATACGCAAATTAGTCAGCGTTACTTGGGACGACATATTATCTTAGAAGTACGATTCTAATTCCTGTCATGCGCCCAGTTGCAACTGGCTTTTGTCACACTTTGTCTAATCAGCAAACTTCCACAGCAAGCAAAACTAAGGAGTAGTAATTAGAAAGCAGTGAGATAAGGATTCACTCGAACGAAATAAGCATAACGTTTATTCCAACTTCTTGTTCAGTTATTCAGACTTGCGAAACATCTCCCTCACGTCATTATGTTTAAGCCATATTCCGAGGGAGTTCTAACAATGTTATTGTGCAATTCTGGGCTAATTTCAATCCTTCTATGTAACACTACTTTGGCATTTCTTTCTTTCCTACGATATATTTATTATTCGGAAAGTATTTCCTGAGCAGAAAGAGACGAGCGAAAAATATGGACTTCTAGGAGATAATTTTTTCCATCAATAAAAAATCACTCTATTTCCAGCACTTCTTTAGGAATTTTCACACATTTTCTTCAAAATAATCTGACAGCACTGATTTGCTGGCTTGATTGACAGTCGTGTCCACCCCTAATTTTTCAAAGATGACTCATAACAGACTGACATCGACTACAAAAAGAGTATATTTAGGGTTATCAAGGTCTTCAGCTTGGGCATTTTCATTCAACATTTGCATAGTATGTACATTGAAGGAAAATATATTAATATACGCTTCCAGCATTCAAGGGTATAACATTGAAAGAAACAAATATAGCTAATAGAAATCAGATGAAAAATGGTTCAATTAGCACCAGATCTACCATAGAAAACATGATGAAATTTTCCTATTAATTCCTATTATTCCCATACATCATTAGAATTATCTGGATGTGTTATGTGCAAATTTTATAAATTGTAGTAGCACTTATCGGAAAATATATGCTAAATTGCTGAGAGCTGCAAGGAAGGAAGCAAGCTCTTCTGTTTTCTATTGTTGACGCACACAGTGTACAATTTTCATCGTGACATAAAATTTGAATTAGTCATCATTCAGAGAAATCATTTATCTTGAAATTTCAGCTAAAAATGATTCCATGATCAAGTCTAATCTGTAACTGAAATATTACAATTTTTGTAATGCTGTGGGAATAGCATTTACTCCCTATTCCAAACATACTCCAAAATGGTGTAGTTATGGTGAAGATAATTCTGTTGATCAGTTGTTACTACCAGTGTAAATCTTAAATTGCCTGTTGCTAACGAAGACAGATTGTTACTGCATACTACAACACAATAATAACAATTAGCTATCATTTTTTCTAGATGACATCTGGTAGACCTATACTGAGCATCTCATTTCCATTAATAACATTCAAGCCAAAATGCCAGAGACTTCTGTAAGGAACAGTGTCATCTAGATTCTAGAACATCGGTCTTCCCCTTCAGTGTTACATTCGGATGAGAAACATACAACTAAAATACCAATACTAACTTGAACTACGGTAATTATGGCCACAGAAACTTTTATACGGATATTATGGTACTTAAGTTTATAATTATTGCACAATACATGTAATCAAAGTGAGCCCTAGTGCTACTGTGTCTGTGAAGAGAAAGAAATCAGAAGAATTTTCATAGTTTAGCATTTTCCATCTGCAACATTATAAACAGAAATATTTCGCAAAACATAACCAAGAATTATAGTTAGCCACCGTATGCAAAAGTAGTTGCGTACTATCTTCAGCTGAATGGGTGAGTCTACATATGCCAAGGTTCATTGAATAAATATATATTACATCGAGTAAAAGTGAGCTGCTATGTTGATAACCATACATTTAACAGTAGTATTCGAATAATAAGTTAAATTTGAATATCAAATAATGATGAATTGAAATTAATAACAACACAACAGGCTTGAACAGTTGCCATCAACAACTTTGGTTTTATGTTTGTATTACCAATGTATACAAACCTATGGATGATAGCCAAATACATGACGTTGCAGAGAACGTTCATATAAAGAACTGTAAATTTTTCTACCGAAGTCACCGAAGCGTTTTATTCTTTTCGCAGTTCACTCCAAACCATTGTAAGAAGGCTGGCCTGCGTTCGCAGTTAAAGGTGCCTTTTCACTAGCCGTGTCGCTGGGACCCATGCCTAACGGTATGGCGGTGGGGGCATCTGTAGGTGCTTGAGCGGAACTTTTTGGAGGAGTTGTTACAGGTTGACTGGATAGGGAATCTGCAAGGGAAAAAATGGAGGTAAAATCAGTCAACACAATAAAACAGAAACTGTTAAGACCGAGGAATGTTACATCATTATCATGTTAGTAACTTTGCCTAGCGTAAAAATGGAATTACTGGAATATTTTTCACGAAGACACCGGGAAAATTTCTCAAACTAGCAGACACCGATTACAATGGAAATGGATTCCATCAAATATGCAAACTGATTTTTTTTTTCAAGTTAGTAAAGTAATTATTAAAGGCAGATTGTAGTTCATAATTCATCCAAAACCTGGCAAAAGAATGAAAATAATAAATGTAGCTGATTCTAAAGGACATCTGTAGTTGCTATCAATTATTCATAACATCACAAATTATGAGATAGCTTTTAAACAACTACTAGTTCCCAGAAGAGCATATTGATATTCAAGAAGGACAGGTTAGCTATTCGAGTGTGTGTGATTTAACTGGCACGGGATCAATACAATAAAATACTATTAGGAATGCAAAGATAAACCTGTTAGATTGTAATTGGGTTGATGTGGTTATAAAAAAGAATCTCATTTGATATAACCACTTCACCATATTCAACACATAGAACCACAGAGATGCAAAACTAAAACCAGTGAAATAAAGATAATCTGGTGGCACATCTTGTGAAAAAAAATCAATTGGAGAAGGAGTTCTGAGAGCATAGGTTTTCTAAATGTAGCATATAAAACGTGAAAAATACCACGGATGGGCATTACAGAGAAAAGGTTTGGAGAAAATAAAATTGTTACAAAACACATAAATTCCTTTGAAGAATCAGCTGAACGTTAATGATTACAATCTGAGCCAGGGAACGAGCACGACATGAAATTTTGCCATGTTTACTTCGGTTAAACATTGAATGATTGTAAGTTTAAGTATGTATCAGTGGTCAAACATGGCTGAGTTTTGTACACCACATTCTAAAACTATTCCGGTACACGCATCAAACATAAGTCTGAGTGTAATAGTCGACTACTGCTTAAACCATCATGAAAAATGTTGTTGAAGAGATGAATAATGATATATATACAATGTGTTTCGAAAGTTTACACACTATATACATTGATTCTTGCTTATATTAACTTCCTTTCCATCTTAACCAACTTTGGCATGAATCAGAAGCAAGCTGAGAATTTATTTTTGGTATTTAAGCTATAAGCTAAAACTACTTTTGATTACGTGAGTTTGCAAAGATTAGACGGGAAATCTGAAAGGAAAGATAGGCATCAATGGTTATAGTTACTTTTGAGACACCCTATATACATATGTCAAGGGAGGTCTCATGTTTGAATTGCATTACAAGTGCCTTACCTGAGTAAATGAACGAATATATTAATAAGGTTTTACCTATAAGTGCTATACTATAAGTAACACAATTAAAGAAAGTAGATTCACCGAGGAGAAAACAGGAAAAATATACAATCACCAAAGGAATTGATGACAACGTTTTTTATACTTTTAAAATCGATAATAAATCAATTTCAAGCACTTGAGGAAACAAGATCAATAAATATTAGCCAGATATAATGGACACCATGCATATTAGTGTTAGGAAATTAAACATAACAGAAAACAATTCACACACCACTGTACATACTGGGAATGCAAATTGCAAGCTGGGAAATCTTTGCAATCAGGGTGCATATAATAGGCATGCAATGAAGCAAATGTGCTTTTGAGCTTACATGGAACAGAGAACTCTTCACTACATACATTCAATCGAACTATTGTTTTAGCCAGACGGAGGACCGAGAGCAATGGGCTGACTTGTAACGGGAGAATTGGTTTCATTTTGTATGTCGTCGTGCGAATATCTTGGAGGTCCTGTGTATTACAATAACTTGGGGATATTTCAGATGAACACCAAACACAGATATGAAATACGAGGAAGAGCAACAATTCAACGCATGCATTACATTTACACACACTAAATCGTACAAGGGTAAGCAGACATGCACGGTATGAAAAATGTGGAGATGGGGATGATTTTTGGCGGGAAATTCGTAGCCGTAAATAAAACTACTTCTGTACTCTGCTTTGTTAGGATGAATGAGGTAGAAATACAAATCAACATACAGTGAAATGCCATTTCTTATTATTGGGAAACCTCAGTAACCATCATAAGATATTTATAGTTTTTCCATCATTTTAGAATACCAAAGTATTCTGTATCGGATAACCCAAAGAACACGTGAGAGCACTGAAATTCTCTGAGGAGTTCTCAAGTGCACTACTACCCAGTCGCCAACTTGAGTCTAGAAACTGGAAATATTACCAGTCTTGAGTCGATATCAAACATGCGAACCAATCTGAGAGTTCTCAAAGACTCATTCGATTTGTTCACTTAGTCATCCTCAATAATTTATGTGGGTTGCATGTGCTCAGTTAGCTTTCCCTATACATTTCGATGGTTCATTAATTCATCTTGTGTCAGGAAAAAATATGAGCTCATAACAAGAAGAAAACCTAAACTAAGGCTTAAAAAACATATTTTATACACAGTAATGTTATAATAAACCTATTTAGCACTGATAAGCTTAGTGCTCTGGTTACAGGAACACATCATGAGCATTGAGCTGGTTTAAACCACAAGATCAGAATCAGTGTAATGGATAGATAAAAACAGGTGAAACAATTTCCCAATAACATTATTGTAACATACATGCAATAGCACTTGATATTATAAAATCATATTCATATTCTGTAAGCAAATTCCTAAGGCCGAAAAAACAAAGCGTGATATATGTATGAATAGCTGCCAGTTAAATCTTCTCGAATACAATTATCTCCTGCAATTGGAGTTAGCGCTAACCGTGCTGTTCAACAGCTTTTGATATGGAAATATAGTTCAATGTAACAATTGTATACCAAGATTCCACTGTACTTTTGAACATTTGGACGGGAAAAGCATGTGCTAGTCTGAGCAACCTCAGTGCAGTTGTAGATATCATTCTACAATAACAAAGCAATGAAGGAAACACTTACCGTCATCTTCTAAATCTTCCGGTAGAACATTGAATTCATCGTCATCGATATTTGGTTTGCATTTCCCGCAACAGCAGTTGCAGCAGAAACAGCAACAACAGCAGAAGCAACAGCCGGTTATTAAACAGCAGAAAATTGCAATGCCCTGAAACAAAACCAGTTAATGACTTATCAAATGATTAACCTGACTATGATGACGGAAATGAACAATACGGAAAGCAGGAAGCTCTTTACTGGGGAGATAAGCGGACTTTGAGCAGTGGGAAAAAACATAAATAAACTAACACATATTTCGTACCATTAAAACTGTGTTCATCAATGTGCACTATTGGGATACATCTAATGGAGCTGCAAATATATACTAGTCGTACTCGAGTACTTTTGATACCGAAACTGATATATTATTTTTGTCCAACAGTCATGTAACAATGTATGATGTAAAATTGTTGGATGAAACTTGGAAACTACTTATTTCATATTACAACATTATACAATGTTAGATAGTAAGATTTTGTGACTTGCAAATCCATTGTTTTATTGTATCCGGTAAGCTGCATATGCTGATTGTATTCGTGCTATTCAACCTTACCTTCGCCAAAGGAGACTGAAGAGCGAAGTATGCTTTTACATTGTCTTCGCCAATCTGTTCAGCTATGTACAAGCCGAGTGAACCATACTGGTCGTAAATCTCGCGTTTCTTCTCGTCCTATAGAGAAAATCAAACACAATTTTTATAGAATCATAAAATGCAATGGGGTTTGAGATTTCGCAAGAATTACATTATAATTTTATGGCAATAATTTACACAATCATGATCTACTTTAATTCAGTGAAGCCCAAATGCTATTGAGTTGGTACGCAAAACCTCCAGTGCCAATTATGAGCTCACTTTAGAAGTTACAAACATTTAAGTAACATTAAAAGTAACAAGAAAAAAATACAAATTTGTTAGTGCATTTTCCAAGAGCAGTAAAACAATTGAATCTTCGAATGGATTAAATTCCACCCAAAAAGAATTCAACGCCGTATTTTAGAATTTGCTTTTAATTAATTTTCATCGACTTTGAATCCAGTAACAAATAATTATTTTTCAAGTTACATTTATTGCCATAGCAGTTTTATTTGATCGACATAGTATACCATTTGAAAACACATAGCATTTGTCCAAGATAATAGATGAATTAGCAAAGGAATCATGACACAATATATAAAAATATTTCATTCTAACCTGTAATATTTTATGAGCGCTATTGATTTCTTTAAATTTCTCTGTTGCTTCTGGATTGTTTGGATTTTTATCTGGATGATATTTCAGAGCTAATTTTCTGTACGCTTTCTTGATGTCATCTTGAGAAGATTTAGTTTCGATCCCTAAAGTTTCGTACAGAGATTCTCCCTTTGTTGACATCTTCCTCTGCTTTTGACTGCTGTTCAACGGCTCCTTCGGATTCGGAGTTGACATGATGGAGTGACTTTGTAATAATACAGCTAGTGGCCAAGTTTATCTACAAATAAATACTAGCTCTGAGGTTGAAAAACGACATGTCAAAATATGATCGGTCTGAAGGCGCAAAAAGATATTACCTCCGAACGCTACCGTGAATTTTCAATATTCAGCAATACCCTAAGAATACAGCTCTGATAATATACTCCATTTTAACTAGAAGATTCCTAAATCCAGAAAAGCTAAAAGAAGAAGTAGCTTAACCAAAATACCGAAGCGCTTTTCGATTTGTCACGTGCCCTGACTGTGGTTCCGTGCACGACCCCTCCTGGTTATTAAAGGAGATCACGATACTTTGCAGACTATATTGCGATACATGTTTTCCGTTTTATATTTTCAATTTAAAACCATGAGCTTTATTCACTCGGAATTTGCTGAACGTCAACGTAAGTCAGAATTCGAAGGAAGATTTAATCGCTTCTATATCGCTAGTTCTGTCGACGACGATCGTCAGATGGCGCTGTTGCGCAACGGGCAAGTTTATGCACTACTTTTATTCGCGTGGTTAAAACTTCACTACATCATGTTGTATGGGATTATAATAACCACTTAATACTATCAATAATGGACAACATAAGTTTATGCACACTCCATTTTCATCCTCATGATACGAGTCGGACTATTCCCATATTGGCAATTGTACTTCTTTACGTCAAATGTGGAACAGAAGACTGTATTTATTTAGGGTAGGGATCTCCGTCTTCCATATTAGATTTTACTTTTTTACTGCGCTTCATGTGAAACCGTGGATGAGTAAGAGTTTGGTTGCAGGGATGGAAGTATGACGCTATTTGACTAGTCACCAGACATTTTGACATTGATTGGTTAGCCAAGCCTGTAATAAAGTGAGAAATTGTCCGTTAGAAAATTTGACATTATTGTCGTTAAACATATTGAAAGTGATGTGACTATTATTCGAAACACCAACTCATCGCTTTGAGGAAATGACGACATGCAGAACTCTAGTTCCACAACCTCGCGTTCCTATTATAAAAATAAAGTTATCCCTTAATTACGATAGCTGACTAAATAACAAAAACACAAGCGGTCATCCATTCATTTTGAAACTACTTCCGTTGATTTAGACAACATCAGTTCATAGGTGGAACTATGAAACTGATTTGATGTGTTTGATGAAAGACAGCTACCGATGTACTTCATACCCAATTTGAAGTTTATTCCTACTATTTTAATTAAAGTTTGAGACTCATAGCAGCTTGTGGCGAGATTATTGTTCTTCACTTTATCAACATGTTTGTTGGAAACCCAAGTTTTACTTTGAAAGCTAAATGCCATTTCAGTAGAATTTTTATAACCGTTAACGAGTACATGCTTTGATTAACCTATTTATATAGATTTTAGCTATTTAATCAAGGATTTCCAAACAGCAAAGTAATGCATGTTTTACTATGATAATTTTACAAACTAGCACAGAAACCTTTTCTCAGATAATAAAAACACAAGATGATTTTGAAGACGACGTTCATCGTTTTACTTGCATTGTTTAGATGTTCCGGTGAGTTTTTTTACGACTTCTGTTTCTCGAACATCTGTAATATTGCCACTCTTCCCCGTGATTAATTTAACATTAGTGTCTATAATTACTTTGAAGTAGTATACATGTACGATTCCTTAGTTGTAATAGGGATGATTAATTCGGACTTCAAACAAAGTACGAAGTACGAGGCACCACTACAACTAGTTTTACATTCAGCGTCTATATTTACTTGAATGTAGTATACATGAACATAGAATTCTTTACAGGATTAAAGCCAACCTGCAGTTTGCTTCAACAAGATTTACAAGCGAAAAATATTCGCAACAGTGAGTGTCCGCAGAGGCCGGCTACACAAACATGCAAGTTATCTTGTATAACAGACTACGTTTTTCCAAGTGGAGGAACAGCCTACTCTGTCCAGTGTCGGAATGGAACTTGGGAACCATCTATTCCTGCATGTTCAAGTAAGAATAGTACAATGATATACTCAGGGGTGGAATTGTAAAAATTCTTTCACCGGAACGGTCCAACCAGCAAAAAAAAAATTTGCGTTTCATGACGTCATAATAGCGTATTTTATCCCTGGAAATGTGATTGTAGGATGCCTACATGATGCATTTGGCCCGCGGGCTGCAGGTTGCACACCCCTGTACTAGGGCGATCAAAATAGGTGGTTATCTTTTTCATATCCGCAGTGACACGCGACGCNTGTATATCAATTTTGCCCCTTTGTTATCATAAAAATGGGACAATGAATTTAAAGAGATTAAATGTGATTCATGCATTCGCAGGCAATCCTACGACATAGCAGATGTTCAAAACGATTCGGAAATCAAAGTGAAAGCGAATTTAACGAGGATAAATCAACGAGTTTTAGCAACTGATACCGAAACATTGAATATTATTGTCAATGGTTATTAATTTACTTCATATTCTTCTGATACACTAACAAGTTTGCTTTAACGAATTTCTATGGTGCTTATAGAGGAGGCTACTGTGAAAGTGCCTGAAGAAATGACACTTACTGCCGGAGATCCTTTATCAATATCGTGCAACGTTACGGGAATACCTACCCCCTCTGTTACCTGGGTAAAAGATGGAACTATTATCAAAACAAGGAAAACGACCGGACAATTTAGTTTTACGAGAAGCGAGGTAATCCATCCAACACTTTTTTGTTGACGCCACTAGTTAACGTATCAGTGCAATGTTGACAATTAAGAGTTTAATTTCATGATACTCATAACAAAACTTAGAGGGAGAGTCCTTCAAACTTTCATCATCAATATAATTCATAATATTGAATAGTTTTGACAGAATGTAAGTCATTATTTAGAAGGCAACTCGCCTCTAGAGGGGAACTCTGTTCAGGATAATCGCGTAATACATTTCCTGCGAAGACTTGGCGTCATAGTACATGTTATTACTATTAAAGTCTTCCTTCAATAAACATAAAAATGAATCCTCCGTGCTCTGGCTAAAAGATAGCTCACAATCATCGTATCGATTCGAAGCTGAAAAAATATCGAATCACATTATAACAAACAACATCAAGAAGAAAATAGTTTTCAAGTGATCACAATTTCATTTTCAGGCTGAATTCAGTGACAGTGGTATTTACAAATGCATTGCCAATCATACAGTCGGGTTGAATGCAACAGCTTTTGAAGCTGATGCTGAAGTTCAAATCATAGTTGAAGGTAAGTATTCAATCTTGAAACTAAAACATCACAAAACTAATAAATATCAACTGCTTTTTACAAGGTGCTCCTGAACACAATGAAACAGCAACTACTATTGAAAATCATGCAGCAACACTGACGTGTACATTTGATGGAAATCCTTTGCCTACTATTCGGTGGATGCTAAAGAATGGATCAGACGTACCAATTTCAAGTCAATTCAAGGTATCCTGGTTAAATTAATGTAGAGTTGGATGACCTATAGCAAAGTTGATTGTGATCCTAATTGAAAACGAAAATGAAACTTTTAAACAACCACAGAATAATTTGAAATAATAGGAAAGGGAATACCAGGGAGTTCATGATATTTAAAATGAAAATCAATTTTTTACTCTTACAGTACTGTATTGAGTTATATTTCTTTATGTATTAGTATTATAATGCAAGGCCAACAAATAAAATTATTGTTGCATTGCACAAATTTATATTTTAATGCAAATAGCTTGGCGAGACTGTGAAGAAATCATCTTATCGAGCGACTAAAAACTTAACGGTGTACGGAGCATCATGCTTAGGTATTTACAATATGAAATTCGCATGTGAAGGAAAGAATACTCTTGGCAGCAAAAAGAGCAAATCCTATCGAGTGATACCTGGTGAGAACGATTAAAATATCATTGTAAAGTTACAGCTACCAGTGTAATTGTTATATATTGTTTATATATGTAAATTATATTCTTCTTCAGTAACAATTTCAAAGAGAAAATCGTGTAGTGAAGCAATATCTACTTGCGTTGAAAATAATAGCAGACTGCTAACATTGAGGAATGATGAAGAAAGGGGCATTATGCAAAGCATTTTAGGTCTACTATGATTTCAATATTACATTATTTTCAAAAATAGCATATTGACGATGTACTCTAATGCTTTAGAAAATAAACCGGCAGGAAATCTTTGGATAAACAAAATGTCTACTACAATATCAAATAGAAACAGAAAATGCAAAACTCTACAATGGAGTAATTTGGTAGCAATTCCATTTGTCTGTGAAGGTAATTCAAATGTACCTTTTTAGCAACACTTTCATCAATGTCTTCCCAGTTGCTCTGAAGCACCATAGATACATTGAGTAAAAGTCATGTTTTTTTCCACCAAACAATTATTCAAAAGTTGACAAATTGAAGGAAAAGACTAATGTCCACGTGAGCTATATCAAATTTTCAAATTGTCTAATGTCCAGAATAATGTAACATAACAGAATCTGCGTTAAAAACTACTGGTAATGATAAAATATCGTTTAGAAAATTAAGTCGTGTAGGTAATAAACCACCACACCAAACTCCATCGTAAAACATAATAATTATAATTTTGGGGTCGACTTGTATTTTAGTGTACACTCCGCAATTACTGGACACGGCCATGACCATTCCCAAATCACTAAATTTCTGTATTCATACTTTAAAAACGTATCATCACTATTGTATGCTTGCTATATTCACTTCTCTGGAACATCTCGATTCAGAAATTCCTACGAATCGGGAAATAAAGGTTACTCGATACGGTTGCAAAGGTACTGAATTAGACATTTCGTTTACTGCTAAACCCGGAGCATCTTCATTACAGCACACAGCATATGTTGGAACACAAAAGTATGAAAATTTTGATTTCAATTTCCAAGTTGATACCATTACTTGGTTAATTAAAGACCTTAATCATTATTCATGACAGATTTTCTTTGAAACCCGGAGAAACGTCCTTTTCAGTGTCGAATCTATCAGCCAACACTGAATATGATGTTACTGTAAGTGATTTTACAAACACAGGTAGATTTTGAAATTTAGAATCAACCAAAACTTTCTGTTCTTATCTATATACTGCAAACCATCAAGATCATTCCACACTTCACTGGCTGCACACTAGCCAGAGATTATTACAATTCTACCAAAATAAAAACACTCAGTGGAAAAATTCAGGTCCCAAAAAGTTTTATGTTGGAACAAAAGAGTGAAAATTGCCAAGTTATATGGAATACAACAAACAATCATGGGATCGGAAGTTATCAGGTAACCATATGCTTCCTTAGAAAAGCCAACTCAGTTTTCAGGCAAATAATGAGTCATTATTATGCTTAGCTGAAACTCATCGAACAAGTAAGAAGCACAAAGAAATTTCTACTCAACCCAACAAACATTTCATTGAATATCACTACAAGTCATAAATTCAAGATGAAACCAAACACAATCTATCATATTCATCTCGGAGTGACGGCATCTTATCCATGTCAGGATAAAATTAATTCTTCTTGGACAAAAAAACAAGTGGGAAGTTGTGAGAGCTCTTCTTCGTGTAAGTGTTGTTCATTATTTGAATTTTGGAAGTATCCAGGACAAATAGACTTGTTTCATCACAAGGAATCCCTGAAGCTTATTATTTTACAACTCCAATTCATTAATTTAATGTTGGTTTTGGTTATATCATGAATACAAATATATTGTCTATTTTAGCTCCCGGAGAAATTGTTCTTCCAAGTATTGAACCCTCACCAGGAGGTAATCAAATGAAAGTTACTCTTCCTGCAACAGATGAAAGGAATGGTAATGTCAGGTAACCAATTTCTACAATGATTATTTGATATCATAAACATATGGTCATTGTATTTTGCAGTGGCCAGTGCCAGATTTAGACCTGATGAATTCCTAGGTTTAAAAAGCTTTCGACTTTTCATTATATTTTATTGTAGCTGCTACATGATCGTTGTGAGTAAAATAACTGGTGATCAGATTGGCAACGTAACTACTAACATAGCGCAATTGAAGCAAGCTGGAGATCAAGTACAAGATGGCGACAGTTATATAGCTTTTGCCATTCAAAGGTATCTGCTGAGTAGTATAATTTCTTAACCTGGTATGGTATCAACTTCTAGTACAATCTGATAACGATTGACTGTGTTGTTAATACCAGAGCTCTTTAGCATTCTTTAAAGATTTGGGACCGACCTATTACTCTTCAATCATGAAATATAATGACTTGAAACTGACTCGTAATTGCCACATGATGTATTAGTATTCAATAATTTCTTGTCGTAAGTCAACAGCTTTCGACTGACCTAGAACTGATTTGTGACATAGGGTCTAAAATTTAGCAAAGACTTATTAAGAACTAGCTAAGTTACTGCTCTATGACCACTAACATACACAGTATCCATTGTAAACACATGTTTATGTGAGTTTAGGTTTGATGGGAGTAAAAGTCTTCAACTGGGAGCTGGAGGTCGCACTTGTTGCAACATGCAAAAACTTAACACTACATGTACAGCTGATTTGCCAACTGTGAGAAACAGCACCAGGATGAAACGAGCTGCACTCAAACCTTACGTTGTGAGAGGAGACGATCATAAACTAGACCCTGAGGGAAAATATTCGGTTTTTGTTCTTGCGTCAACGCCAGCGGAAGGCAGTAACGAACCAATGCTGAAAGCCAGTCCTATTTCTGAGCCTCTTTCATTGGGTAGGTTCAAGCACTGAACTAACTTGTATTTAACTATATCACGTTGGAAAATAACATTGAATTCAATTTCAGAAAAGGATGAAGGTGGAAATACTGCAGCAGCCATTGTGATTCCTATTATACTGATTTTGATATTATTATTCCTCATAGTTGGATTTCTGTATATCAGGTTTGTATTACAGACATTTGAATTTGCTGTGCATGTGTTCTATCATGCAAAATGGAATCTGTAGTTTTTCTTTTGTTCAGGAAACGAAAAAAAAGAAAGTCGCTTCCAGTACAAAGATATCCCATGAGAACAAGACATTCCACTGAGGGTAAAAAATGCAACCTCAGTAACCAATTTCAAATAAGTATTTAATAAGTATTGTGACAGGAAGCAAACATAGTCCATGCAAAGTTAAAATGTTAAA
>QXVX01009124.1:0-10317 GCA_013436065.1 Halocynthia aurantium | reverse complement strand
TGTTGTGCTAATTTTAGCGTGATTGCTACAATAGAAGTTCCTTTATAAGCGTCGATTGTACTTTGCCATCTAGCGGTTGGAAGTTTTTACTTCACAGAACAGTTATAAATGATCCAACAGTGACATCTAGCGGTTGTAAATTTTTACTTCGCTTAGCCTTTGTGAATAAGCTTAGGTGAAGTAATAATTTCCAACCGCTAGATGTCATAATTCAGTCGTGTTAATCTGAATGTTTGTTTGTTGTTTGTTCTGACTTAGATAACCAGTGCTAACTGCTCCATAGTCAACGTGAGTAGGAGTCTGAACAGCAAGACATATTCGTTGTTACATGTATATAGGAAATAGCATGATATGTACTTTGGTTCCCTCCCATGACCTAGAGCTGAATGCTTTATGACATATTCAACGAACACTTACAATTATCTTTATATTCCCAGTTGTGGTTTGTTCTTATCGGGAATTTTCTTCGTCTAGGATTCATCTTCCACGCTTGTGAAGTCATAAAGTTTCCGTCTTTTTTCTACTATGACAAAGGATCATGACGTGGAGGAAGGAGATGTAGCAGAAGCAAGAAACTTACCTGACATGATGGGAATATCATAGTCATCCCTTCAGACTTGCCTGAAAAAGGTAAGTTAGGATTGTTTGAGGGTAAACAATAATATTGGGAAAGGCTTACGTGACTTACCGTCGATTTCCTTTCTTGAAGTTGGAACAATCCCGTTTGCAGGATGTCGCAAACTCCATGGAAAAACGATCCCTGTTCTCCTGGATGATTTTCCCGCTCCAGAAGACATTTTAAATGCCGACTGACAAGTAGACAACGGAGTTTCGTGAGTAGCGGAAATCATTCTGACATCACTATCTCGTTTTGTAGTTACGTCACAAACAGGACTGTCGCATATTCGCAGCAAATGAATCGCCTGAAATAACAGAACTCGATATTTTGCCTAAAAAATTACTGAAATAGTATTTTTTTGGGGAAAAAACCTTCTGAGAATGCGGATTATGTCTGCGTGTCGGTGATGTCGGTCTCAATGATGGTTTTCTAACAGTTTTATGAGCGAATTGTGCGCTGTATAACGATCCTGGCATCGGACAACTTGGTTTATCATCAGGTGGGCTGAAATAAACCGGGATAATTGCGTATTAACTTCAGGAAATCAAAATGCTCTGTGAGTGAAAGGCTGGCATGTTCTTCCGCCTGGGTTGTCCCTTGCACATGATCGGGTTCATAAGGAGGCAATTGCGCACGCCTCTCTGCCAAGTACTGACTATAAAGCAACACCTTTAGCAGTGATGGCTGAAGCCAATAGCCTATATAGATATAATACTAGCATGGAACGTGTGAATGACTAGAGTACGAAACATGGAGATGATGCGTAATGCTATTTCCTGTATACTGTACCTAGCGCGGTGCATCATTAAAGGTGTCGCTATAACTATGCAGACTCCTTCTCACAGTGAATGGGCAATGAGCACCGATTTTNCATTTAATTTCAATCTTCCAGGAAGCAATTCTCTGTATATTTGTGGGCTGAAGTTTGTGGGCTAAAATCATCAAGTCGAATATGAATAATGAATATAATAATTATTAATGTGTTTGTTCATAATGAACTTCTTTATAAACTTACAAACTAAAAGGTTGGACAAAACTACAGTACAGTCTACATGCGCTCTTGGTACATTTTTTCTATTTTCCCTTGGCCCCATTGCTTCCAATCGACGGATTAAATACCTTCCGCCAATAATAGGACCAATGCCCTTAGTAGTCGATGATATAAGCTGTATTAGTCTTATTGAATGACAGATGATATGAATAATACCGATAACACAATATCACTGATATAACAGTATTTTTCCTATTGCATGGTGAATGTACTATTAGTAGGCTATTGTATTTGCATTAATGGTATTAATCCTTTTGCATGACAGATGTAACTGTAGTGACCAACAGTATTAGTTGTTCATAGTTTAGTTTAGTTTTCATCTTTTCTTCGCGTGAGACAGTGGGAAAGCCATCAAAGTGAAACAGATTACTATAAAATATATGATTTGAGAATTGCTGAGGTTTCCACACACATAGTATTTGTTCTGTGATGTCACAATGATCAAATATCGCAAGTAAACGTGAATATTTATTTTTCAGTCATGTTTTGAATGTGGATCAATTAATCCTCAGTGGGTTTCTGTGTCGTACGGAATCTGGATTTGTTTGGAATGTTCCGGAAAACATAGAGGTCTCGGAGTTCATCTAAGTTTCGTGCGATCGACGACGATGGACAAATGGAAAGATCATGAACTGGAAAAAATGAAGGTGACAAAAATTGATTATTCCTAGAGATGTTAGACTGTAATCCGTGTGCTGTGCAATTAAACTACTGGTAGAGGATTGGATATAAATTCATTTAACAAAATAGGAGATCGGTAGCATCTGGATTGGAGTGGTAAAAATATTCTTTGATGTGATTGAAAATCTTTTCCTCTAATTTTCAGGCTGGAGGAAACGACAGAGCAATAAATTTTTTCAAATCGCACGACGATTACAATTCCAGTTGGTCGTTGCAAGAAAAATACAACAGTAAAACAGCAGCTTTACTCAGAGAGAAAGTAAAAATATTAAAGTTATCTCCAATATATGCAATAACTATAACTTATCGTTCTCATTGATAATTCTCCTATTTTAGATTTCAATGGAATCACGAGGAGAAGACTGGGATGAGGCATCTTCCGAAGCTCAAGCATTTGTTGCTCCTAAACCAGGAGGAGATTATGCATTACAAACATCTCAGAGGTGAATAGACATTTGCTTTATTTTTACCCAGTATGGTTTCGATTGATGTTATACAAGTGTACCTGAGCTCTGGGGCATATTTCTTGTAAAAAATAATTAAACCATGACCTGTGCTGGGTTACCTTATGTGCTTCAAATTAGTTCAACTATTAGGTTCTGTATAAAAAACAAACACACATTCACTTGAATATTTATTTGTGTAGCTGAATAAATGACACAATCATTCTCCTATCATGTAATATCTATAAATTTTCTGCTTATTATCTTATCAGACCTTCAGCACAATCAGTTTCCAGCAATGATAGAACGACGACTGATTACAATGATTTCGAATCGTGGTTGGACAGCGATACCTCTGTGACATATAATACAAAATCTAATTCAGGTAAAAAACTATTTGCATGAGATAACCTTGCAAGTCGAGTGGTTTTCCACGGGGATGATATTGTCCTTGCGTCATTTTAAATTTCATGAGCGTGATAACATTACTCTCGTCTATTATATTGGATTATCTACTTCACATCGCTTAGAATCATTTTTATATTTCACAGAATCAAAATACATTGGTTTCGGTAACACACCGGTAAGAGAACAGAAAGATGAAGATGATTTATTGTCAGGTGCAATGTCATCTCTAAGTACAGGATTTCAAGCAGCTGCTAAATGGACCGCGAGTGCAGCGAGCGCAGCTAAAGAAAATGTAAGAAATATTAAAATATAATATAATATCATTTATTCGTACTTCACTCGTAGTTCTATAATTTACTTTCATTAGTTTCTCTGTTTTTATCACTCGTTCTGTTATTTTATCTCTGTTTTTATTTCTTCTGCTTCTTTTCTTCAGTTGGTGGTAAGTCTTGATTATTATTTATCTTACTTTATTTTTTTCTTGAAATATTCGTTGGAACAATCGCATTGAACTTGCACATTATCCTTCAAGTGCCCTGGTCGTTATTTCATAAATCCATATACCATACCATACATCGATGCTTGGAGGGTAAAACACATATTTCCATTCTGCGTGTGCAAGTCGCCTCGGTTACGTATGCAAGAAAATTGCCAATTACATATTCATTTATATAAAAGAGGAAGTTTGTATTACAGACACACACACACACACACAGTTTTTATTTATTTTTTCTCATATTATTTTTAATCAACTCATTTCTCTGCATCTTATAATCCAGGGCATCTAATATTCAAGGAAACTAGTCCCATATCATACATACTGAGCCATTGCCATGACAATATAATTTATTCTGTGATCTTTTTATATTTCAGGCAGTGAAACTAAGTGCGCAGGCATCTGCTGCAGCGACAGATCTTGGTACAAAAGTCAGCGAAAAAGTTGTCAAACCGACGCAAGATAAAGTGAAAGAAGGAAAAATAGTTGAAGATATAACTACAAGTATGTCATCATGGGCAGCAAAGGTTCGTTAATTTCTGACAGTATTTTATAAGCATGAAAGTTAGTTTTTCGCTATTTCGCAACTGATATTTACCAAGTTTCGAGCAAGAGTCCATATTTAGGATAAGACGATGTCACACTCAGCTCGTTCCACTTCCTCAGCAATTGCCCAAAGTTTGATTCATATTCTCCATTGCTAACCCCCTTTAATGTTGATATATGACTGACTTATTGGTATTCAAAGGTTAAAGGTTAAATGTTATAGGTTAAGGCCCCTGACTGCTGTAGTGCAAGTTATTTTTAATGCACCGTAACCATAGGGGGCAGTGAGGGACGAATTTTAACAAAGTCTGGAATATTAAAATAATCTCTCAATTACTTTTTAGCTTGGCGCTTATGGAAAAACTGGATTTCAAAATATAAGCAATGTTATGCAAGGACCACAGAAGACAACTGATGAAAGGTCAGTTACTATTGCCCATAATACAATATCTATACTCTATGCTATACTGACCTTAATAAGATTTTGCTGATTTAAAAATATCAGTTTCAATATTTGACAAATAGAACCTCGAGTTTTCCCTATCACATATCTGTAATCTACTTCGTGGTTAGCAGTTTTACTACGCTGAATCATTTCTCGACCAAGTATAGAGATTTATAAGCAAACAGCAGTAATTTTATTTCTTGCCAAAGATGGTGATATTTATATAAATGTAATCAATAGTGCCCTTCATTGTGCCCACTGATATCTGTCTGCCAAGATTTCACAGTGGTACCGCTAAGAACCACTGTGCTAAATGCATAAAACAAAATGAATGTCTCGTGGGATCTCAACTGAATAGGCGTTTAATCAAAAGAGTTCATATATGGGAAACTCNCTGCTTCTTTTCTTCAGTTGGTGGTAAGTCTTTGATTATTATTTATCTTCCTTTATTTTTCTCTTGAAATATAAATCCATATACCATACATCGATGCTTGGAGGGTAAACTACATATTTTCCATTCTGCGTGTGCAAGTCGCCTCGGTAACGTATACACGGAAATTACCAGTTACATAAACCAATTACATATTCATTTATATAAAAGAGGAAGTTTGTATTACAGACAGACACACACACAGTTTTTCTTTATTTATTTATTCTCATAATATTTTTTGTCAACTCATTTCTCTGCATCTTATAATCAAGGGCATCTAATATTCAAGAGAACTAGTCCCATATCATACATACTGAGCCATTGCCATGTCATTATAATTTATTCTGTGATCTTTTTATATTTCAGGCAGTGAAACTAAGTGCGCAGGCATCTGCTGCAGCGACAGATCTCGGTACAAAAGTCAGCGAAAAAGTTGTCAAACCGACGCAAGATAAAGTGAAAGAAGGAAAAATAGTTGAAGATATCACAACAAGTATGTCATCATGGGCAGCAAAGGTTCGTTGATTTCTGCTAGTATTTTAGAAGCATAAAAGTTTTTTTTTCGCTATTTCGCAACTGATATTTACCAAGTTTCGAGCAAGAGTCGATATCTAGGATAAGTTTTTTACCAAAGAAACGATGTCACACTCAGCTCGTCCCACTTCCTCAGCAATTGCCCAAAATTTGATTCATATTCTCCATTGCTAACCCCCTTTGATATTGATATGACTGACTTATTGCTATTCAAAGGTTAAATGTTATAGGTTATAGGTTAAGGCCCCTAACTGCTGTAGTGCAAGTTATTTTCAATGCACCGTAACCATAAGCATACGAGAGCAGTGAGGGACGAATTCTGACAAAGTCTGGAATATTAAAATAATCTCTTAATTACTTTTTAGCTTGGCGCTTATGGAAAAACTGGATTTCAAAATATAAGCAATGTTATGCAAGGACCACAGAAGACAACTGATGAAAGGTCAGTTACTATTGCCCATGATACAATATCTATACTCTATGCTATACTGCTATACCTTAGTCAGATTTTGCTAAGTTTAAAAATATCAGTTTCAATATTTGACAAACAGGACCTCGAGTCCCCCCTATCACATATCTGTAATCTACTTCGCTGCTTGGTTAGCCGGTTTACTACGCTGAATCATTTCTCGACCAAGTATAGAGATTGATAAGCCAACGGCAGTAATTCATTTCTTGCCAAAGATGGGGATATTTATGTAAATGTAATCAATAGTGCCCTTCATTGTGTCTGCTGATCTCTGTCTATCAAGAGTTCACAGTGGTACAGCTCCCTAAGAACCACTGTGCTAAATGCATGAAACAAATAAATGTCTCGAGGAATCTCACCTGAATAGGCGTTTAATCAAAAGCGTTCATTATCTGTTATCTACTTGGCGGCTCGGTAAGCAGGAATCATTTCTTGACCAAGCATAGAGATTGATAAGCAAACAGCAGTAATTCTATTTCTTGCCAAAGATAGCCCTTCATAGTGTTCATTTATTGGAAACTTCGGTCTGCCATGTCTCCACTGGCATAAACTTTTGTAAATAATGTTTCTCTGTTTCCATTCTCAGTGATGTCAACACTGACTTCTGGGATAACTTCGCTGGCACGTCTGTTACACCACAAAGCAGTAAATACGGCAGCCAATCAGCACCTCCTCTGGAATTCGATCAAATCACGAAACCGTCCAATGACGTCGCGCCGAAAACTAAAGACTCTGAGTGGGATTTGGAGGCGTGGCTGAACGATGATTCGTCGACAGAATTGAAAGCGACCAATAGCAAGACTAGCCAGTCAGCTACAGCCAATCAGAACGTAGAAAGGCAGGATTCGTGGGGCGGGAACTGGGACGACTCAGGCTGGGAGGAGGTCGACGGTTTTAGTCAAACCAATGATGATAAGACGTCAAAATGCGATTGAATCCGATTGGACAGAATGCTTCACGCTTGAATGCATTCGAAAGAAATTAGAAAAGTTTCATGGTATGTTTTATTGATCAAAAAAATAGTACAATAGTATTTTAATGTAACAAACTGGTTATCGAGACCTGATGCTGGATTAAGATATTGAATTTATGCTGCGCTGTAGAACAGGGGCTTGTCATATATGGAAGACCTCCCAATGATTCTGATTCTATTCTGACATGGGTTGTAGCAGAGGGCACAACGTTTTTAGATATATTTTATTTGGGATTAGGAGTAGAAAGCAATTTCATTCGTATAAGTACAGTAGCGCCTCGTAGTTCGAACGCTCCAGACTTTGAAATCTAAATATGAGAGAAATTCCATTGCGAGTTTGAACGATGCATAGACGGAATAAATCACATTCCATCATTTCTAATGGGATAAATGTACCTAGAACAATTCAAGAGTTGTGTCGTGGAAAGGATTACGAAGTAGGAGGCGCCACTGTACTCTACTATATCTATTCAAAAATGTTTCAATGATTATTTGTAGTTAACATACTACAGTAAAAAACAACACTGTATACATGTAAATCATACGACTTACCAATATATATAATAATAAAACCTTATAATATATAAAACTTAAAAAAAAATAATACTGTGAGGTAGGGGGTATACGGTTCCCTGTAATCCAGGGGTTTTCAGGATCCTGATCCAGTTCTGTTGAGACTCCCAGTCGGATCAATATCAACTGATACATTACGTGCAGTTCTTCCATTTCGTAACTTCCAAAGCTCGATAATTAAATGAGAAAATACAATATCAAATTCATAAACTTCCCGCGTTAATATTAAATGCAAACGAACAGGAGAATTGTATTGAAATGTAAATGTTATTGTTATTATGTTGATCATTCTTCTTGTGGTTCATGTGAGCATCTTATAATTAGATTCCTGAAACTTAAAATATCAGGATCTTAAGCTAAGCAAGTCCAGTCATCCTAGTTTTGTTTATTATCTCTCATCGCTTAAGCCAGTCGTTCTTAACCTAAGCCTGCTAAACTGAGCCCATAAGCCTATGCCATGCTGACCTCAGTCAGATTTTGCTAAGTTTGAAATATCAGTTTCAATATTGGACAAGCAGAACCTCGAGTCTCCCCTATCACATATCTGGTAATCTACTTCACGGCTTGGTTAGCAGTTTTTTTTTACTACGCTGGATTATTTTTTGACCCAGTATGAAGATTGATAAGCTCACGGTAATAATTTTATTTTTTGCCAAAGATGGTGATATTTATGTAAACACCTAGCGCTCTCTGATCTCTGTCTTCCTCCTCAAGGGTTCCCACAGAGGGTTATTACCGCCCATGTTAAGTTCCATTGGCTTAAGAGATGAAGATTTTTTCTAAGATGTTACTAGATATATGAAGATGTCCAGGGAAATAATAACATGTTATGCGTGCAATAACTTTTATCAAATTTCCTCTGTTGTGTTGAAAGACAATGTTTTATTTACCATGTCATTCGTACACAAGCTTTACAGCAGCTGAAATCGCTGCCTAGTCCTGAAAAATTATGAATATTTGCTGAGTAAATATTGTATTTATATTTTTATTGTAACTTATTGTTTTATGATAATAAATATGGTGGATTCGTCATTGTGTGTCAACAAGGGACATATGTACGGATACTCCCCACTTAATGAAGGCAGGTTTTAACGACCTAGTCGGAAAGTGAACTTGTCTCCCTGTCAAGCTCCAGTTGGTCCCATAATTCTTCATGAATAAAAAGTGGCCATTTGAAATTGTTTGTGGGCTGTAGTGATTGTTTCAATAGGATCACATCCGCCAAGATGGCCGCAGCACAATTGTGTGTGGGCTGTAGTGATTGCTTCAATAGGATCACATCCGCCTAGACGGCCGCAGTACGAGAGGTGAAATGTTGTACTATCCCATATAAGGGAAACACAATCTGTATAAATTGCGTAATACTTTTTGTCACGTGTACTTTTTAATTAGAAAAAGGCAAATTTTAAAATGACGCTTTCACATCACGTGACGTCTGGCGACATCTTGTCAGTTTGCGCAAACTTCCTAGGCGAGTAGACGTGTTTTTACTGAGCTGTTACTGAGGTTTTACTGAGGTTTACTGATCTTACCTTTCATTTATTGACTGCAATTTCTATTTTGTATCTTTTTTATTGATGTTGGTATGTTTGTGAATGTTGTGTGCCAGGCCTGGCCGTGTGTGTGATAACCTTTTTCATGTTTAAATTTTCAGCAGCAGCTGCGATGATATGGACGATGCCTCACTGGACGGGAGCAAGGTTTGTTTATTTGTAGAATTACTAGGATTGTTGAAACGTCCCATATTGACATTTTAAAAGTAAATAATATCGAAAAGCCGGGCACTGGTTTAGACGGTAATTTCAGTGAATACGTTGCCGAGACGAATTGCACACTGGAAAATACGTGAGCCACGATCTTAGAAATGAAAGATACAAGGGCAATGCTTGGTTAACTCAATCCTACCCCAGTTCAAAGTGTCTTTGAATAGTCTCGGTCTGGATGTGTATGTTACATTAGTACAGCGTATTATATTGGGAAAATTATGGTAGTACCGAGTGTGCATGGATACAGTCTATGCAATGCAATCCTATAATGTGGGACGTTGCCCCATGTTTCAATTTTTCATGTCCATTAACATTTACCAAAACTTCAGCATTGCGAACCTAGCGATTCCCTAGTTTTTCTACTTGTTTGTGTAGAAAAGATAATCTTGGGAACATATGAAAAATGGCATACAACCTAACCCTTAGTTCACTGCATTTGTATTTAGACATAATTCTTAATTTTAAAGGTGGCAACCAGGAGAAGAATGCGGCTGATGAAGACGGGACAACCAGGATGACTACCAGGGCAACCAAAGAAGAGATTAAAAGCATCAACCATGGTGGAAGTAAGTTGGCATTTACTTATCTAACTTTCTAATTTATAGTTCACTGCATTTGTATTTACACATAATTCTTAATTTTGAAGGTGGCAACCAGGAGAAGAATGCGGCTGATGAAGACGGGACAGCCAGGATGACCACGGAGGGATGAGTATCAACCACATGGAAGTAAGTTAGTAGTTAGATATTCAACATTGTGAATTATAGTTTTCCAGTTTTCAACAGGCGGCTGATGAAGATGGGGCACCAGGATGACCACCAGGGCAACCGAAGAAGAGATTTAATAGCATCAGCCATGGTGGAAGTAAGTTGGCATTTACTTA
>QXVX01009123.1:1384-13487 GCA_013436065.1 Halocynthia aurantium | reverse complement strand
TCTAAATTCTTGTCCATTTGTCTGAAGATTTTGTCCGTCCTTTTCTCAGGTGTCGATTCGTCTTCGGGCATGCTCATGACCGCTCCGATCATTTTATAAATTGCCTACAAAAAATTCAATCTTCATTATTTCAGTGAAAATCAATGACGACACTTTGATGACGAACCGTACCTTAGGGAGGACTGGTTGCTCGAGAGAATTAAATCATTAATTGCGTTATCTTTATTGCATATATATATATATTGATGTAATTCACTTTTTGTAATGTACAATGGGCATTCGTTATATTCCAATCGAATAAATTAACTGCCTTAGTTTCTGGGTGACAGAATCATACAGCTTCTGTAACCAGACAATGCCCTGCAATGCTCTCGCCGATGGGTTAACTTTACTAGCACACAAGGGAATCTGGGAGCTGGTTGGAATAGGTTCTTCAGACTCCTAAATAGTCTGGGTTCGTATATAACAAGGGACTACTGCTGGGGTGTACTGCTAATGCCAATGGTCCTCTTCGAAAAATTATATCCAAAAATTTAACTTTTATAGCCAAGACTTTACCAACTACTTCCTGTACTTGGTACTAGATGATCGGGTTTCATTCAATAGAGCTTTTGAAAAAGTGCGTTCACAGTTGCAAGCTCAAGCATGGGAATATGATGTGTAATATGGATATGAGCAATAAAAAATGGATAACAAACAGGTATATTACATAATGCTCACTTATTACCGTCTAATGAATCTCTGAGTAGCGTGAAATCATTTTCATTACAAATTCGTCATCTACGTTTGTAATCATACGCGGATGAATCGTTTTTACGAATGAAGTAAACAAAGAGCTGACAAGATGCTAAAAAATATCGTGCTTTGTTCCATTAAAGAAAGTATCCATGAAATTGTTGAATGGGACAACGTTCAGTAGATGATAGTATTTTATGAAATTGATCAACACATTCATATTCAAATTATGACACAGCATACCAAATTTAGATATTTCACTGCAATTTACCATTAAATCTAAATAAAGCATGAAAGAACATGTACAAGATATAGGATACTGACCTGAACAATTTCGAGCATCTCTTGCCTTGAAATTAGCCCATTACCGTCGAGATCGTACATGGAGAATGCCCACTGCAATTTATCTTCCAGTTTTCCCCGGGAAGTGACGCTGAGAGCGATTATGAATTCGCGAAAATCTATTGTACCTGAGGAAAAAAAATTGCTGGTTAGGTACATCGGTAAAAAGGTTACTTTAGTAATGGATGGTATCTATTTTAAGATGTATCCTGTAATATATAATAACATTTAAAGCAAGCTGATGGATTAAGTGGAAGACCAGCATGTGTATGTGGGTGCATTTAGTGCAGTAGAACACCTGTGTGACACAACAAACGTGGGTGAGTTATTCAAATGCATAGCTACCTGCTATGGGCATGATATATTCAAAGTAATGCGCACTGTGCGCATATACCAGGAACAAAATACCGGGCAAAGGGTTATTAAACCTGCCAGTTAACAAGACCAATACAGTACGGAACAACCACTCAACAAACATGAGAATGCGGTTAGAAATTACCACTGTTACGGATCAACAAGCCTGATGAGCATAGAGTCATGAAAAGGCAAAAACAAGAGAAAATGTCACTGGAAAACTAAAGGTGAAAAATGTCCACAAACAGATATTCACTAAAAACTGCACGCCTGTGCATCCCAGAATAATGCATGAACAGAGAAAACCAAGGTCCTGGCTCCCTGGGGGACGAGAGGGATGAAATACCTACTTATAACGGCCTAAAAGGGAAAGCTATATATATATATATATATAAGAGCTTCTCCGTTACGGGCCTACCGTGACAAGGCTCTGCGCTCTACCAGTATACTACATTAGATGCCGAAAAAATGTAAATATGACGCATTCAATACAGCACAGCATAATACTGTTTATCGTACAATATATTACCATAAATAATAGATGAGAGATATCATGTATGCGAATGCGGTCATCAATTTAAACTTCATCATTCCAGTCCATTGGATAACACCAGCGATATAGTTTCGTACAACACTACTACAGCTACTTAATTGCATATGTGAAACCATCGATACTCCACTTAAAACAATTATAGAACAGAATTTAATATGGAATGGGAACTGAAGAGTCCTTTATGGATAGAATTTTGTATAATGTAATACAGTTAAGAATCCGTTATCCAAAATTCCTTGGACCGGAAGTGTTGCAGGTTTTTGATATTTTAAGGGATGGGAGCAAAGTTCAAACATGATATCCATTTACATTCAAAATAAAGTTTATATAATTACCCTGGATATAATTTCATATATATTTTTTACTATTTTTTCATAGATAACACCATCAGAAAAGTATATATGCCAGTTAAATTTTATTTTCAACCATACAGATGTTGTTTTATGTAAATTATGAAAACAAAGTATTCGACATTAATATTGGTAAATGACAGGAAACTTATTTAAATATAAAAATTTAAAAATATAAATTTAATTCCCGATTATGGATTTGAGACTTTCGGATAAAGGATTCTAAACTGTATACATATTAGTGTATATATCGAGGTATGAGAAATTACCAGGTTAAAGGAGAATGTACAATCTATACTAGGGTATTAGTTTCGTTAGGTTAAAATATGTGCTTATTGAAATGGCTGGAGGCAACAGTATGCAACAGTTAGTAATGCGTCTCGTTGGCAGATTGAATTCACTTATCTTGAATCTACCTTATTCACAGTATTATATCATTGTATTATATATCGGTATATTCAGTATGCGTAAGCCAGTATCAGTGCGTATGTCATATCATGAATCATTGATTTCTTTGCCAAAATAATCAAGGACCAACCTATATATAAGATATTCATTTGAATACAAAGGTAAATCTCTACCCAGATGTCTTTTTTTTCAAATACACAGGTGTGAATGTGTCTATAGCTGTTGTACTGAATATTTATAAGATAGTAATAAAAGCTTTTATCGCCTTATTATTACGATTTCACATTTGCGAAAACGGATTCAGGACTAATAAAATTAGCAACTTTACAAGCTAACGCACAGGACTGATGCGTCTACGAAGAGAAGTGAATTCTGACCTCCGCGACTTAGACATTAATAATTTATGAAAACAAGATTATTTTCAGACGGAAAGCCAGCCATTAGACAGGGTTGATAAGGGCTAATATGGACATCAATTGCCCTCTCATGCTTATGAAGTATTCACTACCGTTAAAGCATTATATTCGCCTTACCGTCACAGTTCGAGTCGAAAGTTCTGAAAACATGCTCCGCAAATTTTGTGGCATCTCCGTACGGGAAAAAGTTTGAATATATTTTTTGAAATTCCTCTATACACAAAGTGCCTGTTGGACAGTCCTAAATATAAAGCATTATGGTTAGGTTTAAAAGTACAGTCTTGCCCATCACCACTATATTCACAGCTATTATTTATATCTACCCAGCCAACAGCTATTGGAATAATTAAAAACCAACGGATAATGAGCTTTAAGGGCGAAACTAATGCTAAAAGCTTCTGCTTGTGTCAAAATGAAACATTAAGCCTCAAAACATTAATCCATAGTAAAAATATATTACAGAATATTAGCTTCAGTCGCCATAACGCATCATCATCATAATGTCAATAAAACCGTGGCTATAAAATCACCTAAAATCCAAAAACCTCCGATGCATAAAAAAATGCTTCTGTGAATCCTGGGATTTCTGTTAATTAATTCTGTTGTTAAGTAATACTGGCATGTTATGAACTAAAGCAATAAACTCACCTTGGTAAATCCCTGATACCATTCCTGCAATTCATGCTCAGTAAACTGCGTAGACCGTGTCAGGTCTTTGATATCTTCTGGTTTAAGTTTGCTGTTCTGCTTTCCCATATTGCGCGGAATAGTAAGATCAACAATCACTCAAACACTATATTAGTTATACAATCAAAAGCACTATTTAATCAGAAGTTATTCTGAACTTACAAGTGCAAATTTATATAAATCTAAATTAATACAAAGCATAATAAATAACAGTAAATGGTTTTCCTAATCATAATAAAACACATGTCCATCGTGCAAAAATGAATCTGCGTTCGAAGGTATGGGCTACACTGTTACATGTTGTTCGCTACTGCACTTCCGAGCATATCCAGTTCTGTCTGTGACACACGATGAATATACGCATCGTATTGACTTCGATATGAATAATATATAACTAGCTGTCGTATTAACGTTAAAAGATGTCGTCGGCGGCGTCATGAAAAAGGGAATAAAAAGGAAAGAAATCCTACGAGGGTTATTAACTATGCACGGAAAAAAATAAAAATATGGAGACCCCATTCTCACCACTTTACAGACTGAAAAAATCAATAGGGTGTTAGCGTTAATAAACCTTTCATGCGCCCAGCTGTCTGTTTTGTAAAGTATCACTGTAGATCTAAATATAGCAATGACATGACAGCCAACCAACCATCTCGCTCTTCTTTTTCTGGCTGAATGAAGAAGTGTTAAGTTTTCGTCTTTGCTCTTTGACCTCATCGGGTTTGATCAATGGGTGTACAACGAGTCAGTTTAGCTATAAACTTCATTCAATAACTTTATCAATAAGTACGAACAATACAAAAAAAAAACTTGTACCGATTTAACAGCACACATGTACCCGTTTTTACCCCCTACATCTTCCCTCTTTTACCCATGACCTGTGTTGTAGCCCCTACAATTTACAAACGTTATTTAAAAACTATGCTAGTACTGTACGGCACGGCATTTATCATGGGGGGGGGGGGGTACAATATTACATTAAAATACATACAATACTATATTATATAAAATCTGCGATGTAGTGAATCTGCGATATAGCGAGGGACGACTGTACTGTATAACACTTTTACTTGTCTTGAGCAGATAAGGCATGCGTGATCACTTTTCTCCGGTGATGGCCCGCAAAAAAGATTTCCAGCGTAGCGGAAAATTATAAAAACTACTTCTGTTAGTAGAGTTGGAACTGGTGAATGGAGCAGATAAGATTGTTGAAATGAACATTCAGCAAAGCTTCCTTCACCATTACAGGACGATCGCGCAATATGTACCACCGTTTGCTTTTCTCTTTGCTTCTCGTCCACCTGAATCAAGACGTTACATGGTTCATCGAACCTTTTTGAGTCTCATGAAACTTGCATGGGCTGGACGTTCACGTATACCGATTATTATTTCTTCTATTTTCTTACTTTTCAATTTGCCGTTATTTCGAATAGAAATCAACATAAATTTGCAGTAATGGTTCAACGAATATTAATACGCTAATATATCTGTGGTGCTGGTGCTAGAATTTCAAGTGCAATTTGGATAAAATATTTTCAAAAGAAAAAACGTATCCAATTTATACGAATGAGGACATCGTTTGGAATTCGAACAAGATGTAGTAATAACATTGAGAAATTTCAATTGGTTTAATAATTGTCTCTTGATGTCGGTCTATTTCTGTTTGGTGATGCAGAGTAGTCAGCACATGGTTTTGACATTTTGGGAATGACTTCTAAGGGCATATGAGGCTCATTCAATAAAGCTGCTTAAATTTTGTTTCGCATGTTCATACGCCTTGTCAATTTTTTATAGATAGATTTATTCTACTCCATATAGTACTTTTATTTATTCATCACTACAATCAAATGAGGTGTTGTAGGTTTCAACTTCTTTCTTGATTTTATAAATTGATTTCTATGCATTTGAATGAACCAAATTTGGATTTGGATGCATTATAAAACACTTTGAATATCAGGATTCTTGTGCAGAGGTCTTCAATAAACCCTAAAACATGTAATGTATAATCTCTATGTGTAGGAAACCAGGTACTAGTACAGCCCCCATGAAAACCTGGCTATGTGAGATTTCATTAGGCCACATTTGTGGTGGGTATGGCTTGGTTACCACTGATACTAACCTTCATCCTAGCGTAACAAGGTTTGCACAGTGTTCTCATTTTCAAGTGCAAGTTGGATCTTTGTAATAATAAAAAAGCTTTAGTATATGAAACCTAAGATGGTGAATGTTTTATTAAAGTTTAACAAGGGCAGCTATAGTGGAACTTCAGCTTGTGAGATGAGGTGAAAGCAATGCTGCAGAATCATTCTATTTAGGTTATAAAGCTATGTTTTCTGATCTTAGCATTTGATGATGAATTGCGAAACCATTGGATCCAAGGTCCGCAGGCCTTGGAAAGGAAAAATAATAAGTAAAATTGATAGTCGTAATCCTATCCCGTTTCACTCACCACTCATGCTGTCAAAGTCGTCTTGATGTAAGTTTGTAGTTGCTAGTTCTACTGCTGGAGGTTCGAGGTTCCAGTTCTCAGACTGTTGGTGATATACTTTGAATCTGCAGCTGCTTTCTGTATGTAATTTCTATATTAAAAATACGAATGTTGAATTTAGTTTGCTCCAATATGTGATGTTGTAATCGAGTAACAAGTCAAAGTCAAGGCAATACCTAACACAGGCTGAGTCAAGACTTTTGACAACTTTGTCAAGAATCCAGCGGAGTTGGTTGTCACTCGAGACAGTTTAGTCAAAACCAAAATGACTTAACTGGAATCTTTTTGATGGAAGAAGTATCGGTGCTTCTATAACAAGTCTAAGGGGTTCAGGTTTTCCCTGTTCCCAAGAATTTTGTATAAAATAATGGATAAATATTCACAAAAATTTGCTTTAATCCAGTTTATTATTTTTAAATTCCAACCCAACAAAATGAGGTAGACCGCACACTGTAGTAGCATCGAAATATCAGCTCCCATTCGAATGCTTCACAAAATCCATCCACTATAAAATATACACTAACTTTTGGAGCACATTTAAAAAAGTGAACACTATTAAACTAATATAACAACAAAAATCAATAATCCAAAAATATCATATTCCGTCAACAAAAATAAAAGTTAAAATTTTGCTTGTACTAAGCACTTTGTAAAACCTGTAAGAACATTTGTTGGAATAATTAAAATAAACCCTTTCCGAGTTTGAGTTTGTTAGCGAGACGTTGTTTAGCCGTGGCCATTCCCTTTTTTGGTTTTCTGTTGATCAAAGTTTTGGTTGGTAATGCTGGGGGGGTACTGCCAACCGTTAGGTTCTTCTCTGCTTTTTGTGACATCCATACCTGCGGCATTAATAGCGAGGATCCAAGAGTTTTATTGTTAACAGTCGGCGCGAAGTCCAAAATCGGCTGTTTCTTCGGCCTCTTTTTCAGCAGTTCACCGTCTTCCACTCCGAGCAATGTATCTGGATCGACGAAATCAGGATTGAGAGCTTTACGCTTATTCAGACGCCTTCTTTCTTTCTCCGTTAAACCACTGTCATCTTTGCTTTCAAACACGTCGATGCTTGTTGCTGAAGGTTCCACGGTATCTTTCGAATGTATCAGTGCTGAAAGTGCCGTTGAAGATTTCGAGCGGGATCTCTTTTTCGTAATGAATTTGATTTCTGGCTTGGGAAAAGACATTGATGGTAACTGGCCATCATTTTTAACAGGAAGAAATTGATTTGTCCAGAAGGAAGGAACCACAGCATTGGCATTACAAACAGTCTCTGTAGGTTTGGTATCGGGAAGCAAGTTGCTCGAGTCCATTTGTGCACAGTGAATAGGATCAGCAATTTCTTTTGATGGCATATCGCTGGATGTTTTTTCGCTCAAGTCAGTCTGAATATTTTCATTCTTCAGCTCAACCGAAACGGCATCGAGTAGCGATTGCAACCCTGAGTTGATGAACAAACTGGGTGAGTTTGCTTGATTTTCACTCGGATCGGTTTGAATATCAGAGGTAGATTTGATTGCTATTGAATTGTCTGTTTGCACAAATACAGGAGTTTCTGAATATTCGTTTATCTGCGGGGTATTTGCAGTAGTGTTTTCAACATTCGAATCAATTTTGGCCGGTGTTATACTCCACCTCCTTTTTATGTTAAGGAATGGCTTCGGAGTTTTTACACAACAAGACTGCTTGATGCGTTCATTCGGTTGACCGTCTACGACTGGTTTTGCCATGGAAAGTCTTAATGTCAATGGTTTATGGTCTTTGGAGACTGGCGATGTGTGCTCTAATTTTTCCTGAGAAGACTGAAGCGCTTCTACCTGTACTTCAGTAACTTTTACAAATTCCGATGAACAGAATTTTTTTGAGATTATCAAAGGCTTCAATTGCATCGACTCGTCTTTGAATGTCTCGGTTGACAGATTTGATTCGCCTGGATCAATTATTTTAGCAGAATTTAAATGGTCTTCAACAGAAATTTTAGGTGAATTGAGCACCTTGCCCAGGGATAATTTCAACTTTATTCTTCCCTTTTTCTTGCGATTCGTCGAATTCTTTTCGTTGCCTACACTGACTGGAGAGTTTTCATTCACGACTGTCGAAGAATATAAGAAATCAGTTATTTCATCGTCACTAACACTTTCTATATCAACGTCTTCCTCGAGCGAGGGAGCGTTTTCTTTTTTTCTTACGGGTGCCTTCGACCGGCTCTTTGATTTTGTTTTGGCATTCACAATCTTTACACTCACATTTCGTTTAGGAAGTTTTACTTTCAATTTGCCGACTATGGGTGGGGGCGAATGCTTACGAGCAACTTTCCTTTGTCGTTTTGATGTCCTCACTTTCGTTTCTACTGCTTTTGGTTCAACAAATTTATTCTTGTGTTGTTTGGAATCCTTTTTTACCCTTTGTCTTTTAGGTGATTTTTGAACAACTTGAGGAGATCTAATCCTCTTGCTTTTTCTAGAAGATAGAATTCGTTTCCTGGTCTTCTTGGGGACATCTTCACTTTCATCAATCAATAATATTCCCTCTTCTTCTTCACTATCACTCATCCTGCTGTTTGTTATTACCTTAATGTCTAGTCTCTGACGAAAAACAACAGCGTAGGAAAAAAGTAAGTTTCGTAGGGCAAATTTTCATGTTTTATCATATCAACGTACCTACCACGGAAAATAATAATGCAACGTTTTTTTCTAAATCTAAATCTGTGCGACGAGCGATGACGCAAACTTGCATATGGCACAAGTTAATGCACAAGTGCCGGTGGTTATGTTTGGTCAGAGTATCTTAGATTAGGTTAGTAACCATAACGTACCGGGTTGCCGTAAACCGTGGGGGCCGCAGTTCTTCACAAGTTAAGTTGGATGTCACTTGTTAGAACTCCCGCTACAGCGGGTGTTCTATTGTAATTGGTGGATTAATATATGCGAGATGGCAAGTGACCGTTTCGATAATGCTGCCGCACGAGATCCAGACAGTATGCGAGAGAACACACCAAGATAAGCGTGTGCTAAACGTGGTCAATTATTCTTCTTTTCTTTTCCCCGAAGTGTTCTAGAAGTTTATTTACATTCTAACTTGCGTGCGGACTGCAATAGATGACTGAGAAATATTGAGTGCTTCATTTTTAATCTAGTCAAAGAAGACTACTATTGTAAATGAACTTAACGAATGTTATCAGTATGTATGATAAGGTGTTTGAAATCGATTTTGGACAGTCGTATTACCATAGTCTTTAAATACCTAGTCTGGAAGCAAAGACAATTCTCTCGTTTATGTTGTCGTTCACTGCGCCACCTAGATCACGGTGGACAACTTCTCGGCAACCGTAACCAGAGTAAACAATAAACAATGGCTTCAAATACAATTACACTAAATTATATCATGAAAGTTGCAAATAATTAATTAATATTCATTTTAAAATGAGCTTACATAGTTACTGACGAGTGCTTGCCTACGAAATCTAGATATCTTAGGATTTTAACAGTATAAACGATAAATACATCAATGGCAACTGCTACTAAAAAACGAGGAGGTAAATACTGCTGCATCCCGCAATGTTCCTCTTCTTCGTCTCAAGGAATCAAACTTTACGTTGTTCCGAATGGCTGCAAACGGCGATATGGTGTTGAAACAACTAGATGGGCCGAATCTTTTCATCAAGTAATACATTGTTCCATTGGTTGAACAGCACATAGCATACTTGAATTATTTCTACTTATTATATTTTGCAGGTAATATACCGATACAGGGACCCATGCAACAACAATCTCAAGCAAAGAATACTGGCCCAAAAAGTTTTTATTTGTGAAAAGCATTTTAGTATTATGAATAACAACCTTTAGGATGATATAAAAAGAGGAGAACTCAGAATATTTCCCAAACTGTCAGATGCCCATGCTTACCCTACTCCTTGGGAAAAGATGAGTGTCAGCATAACTGCACAAACACTCTCGAACAGTGTTGGTATGTTTCTAGAAAAATATCTGTTAGGTATGTATGTTCAGTTCTTATATCTTATAGGCAGTGCACTGAAAATCAAGGGCTATGCAGCACTTGGAGAATTTATTTGTTTGATTGACAAATGGTTCGACATAACTAACTGCGGGTTTCAGTCCAGCTACAAAGAAGACAGATTACCAATTAGTAAAAAAGATGACGAAAGGTTAATATGGTTGGAACAATCATTCATCAGTTATTTCAGTCTTTGGAGGGAATCTGTGGAGGCAAGGTGTACAGATAATAGCCAGGTAGATAAAAGACACATGCTATTAAGTGATGCAACTGCAAAAGGTTTATTACAAAGTACAAAGGGATTGATTGCAATTGCAAAAGAAACATTAGATGCAGGTGCAAAGTACATTATGCTGGGAAAAATAAATCAAGATTCTCTCGAGTCCTATTTTGGCCAGCAAAGGTTCAGAATGAGCAGAACTGAAGCACCAAGTGTCAGTCAATTTTTATACAATAGCCGTTGTATAAATATTATTTCCAATAAGCTCCTTTAAATTTTAGTTTCAATGTTATTTTTACAGTTTCAGGTTGGTTCTTAAGCTTTTCTTCTTCTGCCTTGAAATTTTTTTCTGCCTATCATTTTCATTTGTTATGTATTTGCAATGAAAGTGTGATCTCATCCTGAAATCAATAAATAAAATTAACTTACAATCCAAGACCACTTAGAGCTTACATCATTATTCACCTGATATATCTTCTTATAATTGCATTAGCCAGTTCAGTGGAGGGCTGCTCACCAAAGGTTTTTTTCAACATGGGTTCCATCTCTTTCACTACATTACTTTCATTTACATGGTGCACCAATCAACATCATCTTTCTTCCTGCTACTTGAAAGTGCCCACTTAAGTAAAGCCCCAGAAAGATAGTGTAGGATATCAGTGTCACTGCCACTGAGGTTTCTCGGGAAAAAAACTTCCTCGGTTGTTTCACTCTCGAACAGCAACATTATGTTTGGATCAACTGAGCAGATCACACGTTTTATATTGATTTCACTAGGGCATTCGGTGCTGATGCAGAATGTTTTCCCCATGAGTTCAATATAATTAGCTACCATCTTCTTTTTTGTGTCAGCAGGAATTTTCAGCAGTTCAGGGAGAATTTCAGTTTCAAAAAATGTGATGTTCAAAATTTCTTGTTCATTCAGTGTTGTGAGGATAAGATCTTTTATTTCATATGTTTTGTCTTGTTCTTCCATTTCTTCCGTAAATTCAATTGTTATCTCCTCATCCAACTGAAAGTACAATTATATTTTCTGAATATATTTCATACAAGTTCATAAAATTGNGACATAAAACGAGAGAATCGTCTTTGGCTTCCAGACTAGGTATTTAAAGACTATGGTATTACGGTGCAAGTAATAACTAGAATTGTACGCAATTATGCAGAACTCCCGCGGGAGCCAGAGCACACATCGGCGTGCCACCAGCGACTGATTTCATGTCATCAGCGTCTTTCGATACGTTGAACGATTGAAGGACGCAGATAACATAAAAACAGATCCATTGTTCAAAATTATAAGCACCACAAACACCAAAAATAAAGACTGTATTTATACTATCGTGCTGGTGGTCTAAATATTTTTTTTTAATATATGTCGGATTAAACTAGGATCAAGCTAAATCTTCGATAATCTGAAGAATTTTATTTTTCTTAAAAAAGGTGGGACAATATGACAATTTTAAAGTTTTCTGAAAGATTTACCCTGTCGATTTGTGTTTAACGATTCAAGGACGCAGATGACATGAAAACAGATCCATTGTT